>CM045888.1:62927242-63072242 GCA_025169545.1 Anguilla japonica | reverse complement strand
GATGGGTGAGAGCCAATGGTTACATCTCAGATGAGGGAAACAGGTGTGTGTGAGTCTGGAGGGTGTGTGTGTGAGTGTGTAGGGTGTGTGTATGCATGGTAGTGTACATGTATCAGATGTAAGGTCTATGGTGTAGTGGGTAGAGTCCTGTATAGGGTGTAGGGTGTATGGTATGTACGCAGGGTGTAGTGTGTAGGGTGTATGGTAAGTATGTAGGGTGTAGTGTGTAGGGTGTATGGTAGGTGTGCAGGGTGTATGGTAAGTATGTAGGATGTAGTGTGAAGGGTGTATGGTAAATACGTAGGGTGTAGTGTGTAGGGTGTATGGTAGGTGTCCAGGGTGTATGGTAAGTATGTAGGGTGTAGTGTGTAGGGTGTATGGTAGGTGTCCAGGGTGTATGGTAAGTATGTAGGATGTAGTGTGTAGGGTGTATGGTAGGTGTGCAGGGTGTATGGTAAGTATGTAGGGTGTAGTGAGCCTCAGTCTCTCACACCACGATCGCTCTCCTCCCGCAGAAGGTCCTCCGGCTGTCTAACGCAGTAGCCAACCGACCTGCCTCCCGTTCAGGCACCCCCCCCCCCCCCCCGAGTAAACACACATTCGCTTAGCAACCTGGCAGACAATGGACAGCAGCCAGAACTCCGGTCAGACCGGATCGGTAAAACCTGGAGCGTCCGACACAGGAGCTCCTCCTGTTTCAAACCCAAACCCAGCGCCAGGGCCAGCGCCAGGGCCAGGGTAGAGTACCTGCCTCAGGTAGCTGCCAGCCCAGCCACCGCTCCATTGTCATGGAAACAATGAGCAGAGCGAAGACTGGAAACCTGACACACACACGCGCGCGCGCGCACACACACACATATACACACACACACACACACACACAACTGCATCAGAGCTATACTGTCTTCAGAGCTCACACTCAAACATGCCAGAATAGTTTCTACCAATTTATTACCTAAAATAATCAGTTAAAACAGCAAAGGCAATGTAGCATTACATGGACAGACATTCATATTTTAAACATAAAAGCTTCAGTACACAACATATCAAACCACATTAGTGTCCAAACTGTGTTATTATCCATATCACACTATGAATGTGTGTGTATGTGTGTGTGCGCAAAAAATCTGCGAATGTTGCAACATACCGACACAACCGCCTTTGTCTAAAACGAATCGATATTTCCGATGGCTTCCAAAAACAATGAGATATTTAATCCTGCTATAATAAAATTGACGGCTGTTTGTACAGTTAAATCAATGACATCAATACGCCTCCCCTGCTATTCTAACAAAGCCATCCCCACAGCAACCACTGACACTGCAAAGAGCCAGAGGGTCAGGGCTAGCACAAAGCACACTGTCATTAAGACACAGTCATACGAGCAGGAAAATAAACGCAACACTAGCCTGTAACCTAACATGGCTTCACAACAACCATTAATAATAACAACATTACCACAGATGCAGAGGGTTGGACATAACCACTGTGTATAAGGTGTGTGTATGGAAATGGTAACAGTGATGCGTAATATGTGTGTGTGTGTGTGTGTGTGTGACTGTCTAAGAGTGAGTGAGTGAGTGCGTGCGTGCGTGTGCGTTTCAGTAGGACAGCACAGTGTCCTTATGGTACAGCACAGTCACGGTACAGTACAGTCACAGTACAGCACAGTCATGGTGTAACAGCTATGTTACAGCCCAGGTATGGCGCAGCACAGCACAGTCACGTATAGCACATTGACAGAATAGCACAGTTATGTTACAGCTGTGCCGGGGCATCACACGGTCACGCTGCAGCACAGTCGATTGGCCTCTCTCTCTGTGCAGTAGAGCAGCGGCTGGGTCAGGGGGCTGCGAGCTCCCCGTCAGGGCTGCTGATTGGCCAGCCGGTTTTGGAGGAGTGATGGACCAGGTGCCTCATTAATAACCCGTCCCGGCACGAGACGGAACATTCCGGTTAAACTGACCCAGCGCTGCCGGAGCAGAACCTGGCCCTACCGCCCGTTACCGTGCCAACAAGCCGGTGCCAGGGAGGAAAGAGGAACATGTGACCAGAAACCGACCGCAACATCTGAGCTCCTCAGCGCAGTCTCCCCACAGTACGGCCCCCGCACCCCGATCTCTGCCCCAATATCCTACCCCACTACCTGCCCTTGCCCCGATATCAGCCCCAATATCCACCTTGCTACCTGCCCCTGCCCCGATATCAGCCCCAATATCCACCTTGCTACCTGCCCCTGCCCCGATATCAGCCCCAATATCCACCCTGCTATCTGCCCCTGCCCCGATATCAGCCCCAATATCCACCCTGCTACTTGCCCCTGCCCCGATATCAGCCCCAATATCCACCCTGCTACCTGCCCCTGACCCGATATCTGCCCCAATATCCACCCTGCTACCTGCCCTTGCCCCGATATCTGCCCCAATATCCACCCCGCTACCTGCCCCTGCCCCGAGATCAGCCCTGCTACTTGCCCCTGCCCTGCTACCAGGCCCCATTATACACCCTGCTACCTGCCCCTGCCCTCAGACCAGCAGCGCTACCTACCCCGATATCTGCCCCAATATCCACCCCGTTATCTGCCCCTGACCTGATATCTGCCCCAATATCCACCCTGCTACCTGCCCTCAGACCAGCACTGCAACCCACCCCACTACCCACCCCACTACCTGCCCCACTACCTGCCCCGAGACCCGCACCGCTACCCACCTCGCTACCTGCCCCTGCCTGGCTACCTGCTCCGATATCTGCCCCAGTATCCACCCCGCTACCTGCCCCTGCCCGGAGACCAGCACCGCTACCTGCCCCCGCCCCGCTACCTGTCCCGAGACCAGTGTCGCTACCTGCGTCGATATCTGCCCCAATCACACATGGTCCTGCAGAAGTCCAGCCAGATGATGGTTTGGGAGACAGGCCTGGCTGGGCTGGGGGGGCTCTGTGCCATTTCCCGAGTCTGAAACCAGCACCCGACCATCCGCCCCCAGCAGGCGGATTGCACTGGGCATCCGGGTCCAGTTTATCACACACTGGACATGCATGGAAGTTACGCAGTTACAGCAGCCACAGGCATAGCTTCAGAACACGAGACTTCAGCTCACACAAGTCCGCCCATCTGCCAGTCACAACACCTGCTAGAGCAGTATCGAGTGGTAGCCTAACATTCGCCAGTTTCCCTGAAAATCACAGCTGAAATGACCTAATGTTCGTCAGCTGTCAAAAAAGATGTGGCAACACATCGCTGGGGTAAAAATCCGGTCGAAAGGACAAACGATAATGCAGAAGAACAAAGCAAAGTTCAAATAGGAAGTGTTTTAATGAGGAGTGGAATGATGAGTTTCAGTGCTGTTTGTAGGTGGGGGGGGGTTAGGGGTGTAGTCTCAGTGCTGTTTGTCGGTGGGGGGGTTAGGGGTGTAGTCTCAGTGCTTTTGTAGGGGGGGGGGTTAGGGGTGTAGTCTCAGTGCTGTTTGTCAGTGGGGGGGGGGGGGTTAGGGGTGTAGTCTCAGTGCTGTTTGTCAGGGGGGGGGGGGGGGGTTAGGGGTGTAGTCTCAGTGCTGCTTTTGTCGGTGGGGGGGTTAGGGGTGTAGTCTCAGTGCTTTTGTAGGTGGGGGGGTTAGGGGTGTAGTCTCAGTGCTGTTTGTCGGTGGGGGGGGGGGGGTTAGGGGTGTAGTTTGTGCTGTTTGTTGGTGGGGGGGTTAGGGTAAGTAGTTTCAGTGCTCTTTCTCGGTGGGGGGGTTAGGGGTGTAGTCTCAGTGCTTTTGTAGGTGGGGGGGTTAGGGGTGTAGTCTCAGTGCTGTTTGTCGTGGGGGGGGGGGTTTAGGGGTGTAGTCTCAGTGCTGTTTGTCGGTGGGGGGGGGTTATGGGGGGAGTAGTTTGTGCTGTTTGTTGGTGGGGGGGGGTTATGGGGAGTAGTTTTTGTGCTGTTTGTTGGTGGGGGGGTTAGGGGTGTAGTCTCAGTGCTGTTTGTCGGTGGGGGGGGGTTATGGGGAGTAGTTTGTGCTGTTTGTTGGTGGGGGGGTTAGGGGTGTAGTCTCAGTGCTGTTTGTCGGTGGGGGGGGTTATGGGGAGTAGTTTGTGCTGCTGTTTGTTGGTGGGGGGGTTAGGGGTGTAGTCTCAGTGCTGTTTGTCGGTGGGGGGGGTTATGGGGAGTAGTTTGTGCTGTTTGTTGGTGGGGGGGTTAGGGGTGTAGTCTCAGTGCTGTTTGTCGGTGGGGGGGGGTTATGGGGAGTAGTTTGTGCTGTTTGTTGGTGGGGGGGTTAGGGGTGTAGTCTCAGTGCTGTTTGTCGGTGGGGGGGGGGTTAGGGGTGTAGTCCCAGTGCTGTTTGTCGGTGGGGGGGGGTTATGGGGAGTAGTTTGTGCTGTTTGTCGGTGGGGGGGGGTTATGGGGAGTAGTTTGTGCTGTTTGTTGGTGGGGGGGTTAGGGTAAGTAGTTTCAGTGCTCTTTCTCGGTGGGGGGGTTAGGGGGTGCAGGCTCACCTTTGGTGAACTTCATGTAATGAACTCTCTTCCTGGAGGTTTTGGATTTCTCCTCCAGGCTGAAGCTCTGCTCCTGCGGGGCTGGGGGGGCTGGAAGAGACAAACCGCTCTGTTAACCCGGGGGGGGGGGGGGGGGGGGGCATGAATACCCCCAGGCCCACTGTCACCGCAGGGTTCCAGAGAGGTGGGGGGGGGTTTTACCAGTCTTACCTTCACACATGCATGACTGGAGCACCAGCAGGGTGCTGCTGACCCCCCCTTCCTCTCCCCCCCTCCTCCCTCTCCTCTCTGAACCAGCTCCCTGTGAGCATCTGCCTCCAGTTATCTTTTCATGTTACAATGGCGCCACCAACTGCACTGTCTGTGTTATTGCACCTTCCTGTGCTCTGGTCTTGCCCAGACTGGGATGAGAGAGGGCTTGTGAGGTGTTTGTGAGGGGGGGCAGATTTGGGTGAGGGAGGGGCAGATGGGGGTGAGAGGGAGGTAGATGTGGGTGAGGGGGGCATATTTGGGTGAGGAAGGGGCATATTGGGGTTCAAGGGGCAGATTTGGGTAAGAGGGGCAGATTTTGGTGAGGGAGAGGCAGATGGGGATTTGGGTGCAGTCCTTACTGCTCTGTCCGTGGCAGCTGTTGAGTTCAGCCAGCAGCTGGTTAAAATCATCCTGATGGGCAATCCAGTTATCCTGCAAAACAAACACAATTTACCCACAACCTCCTTCTCTACAATTCACGCACAACCCACTTAACCACAATTTACCCACAACCCTCTTCACCACAATTTACCTATTATCCTCTTTCCCACAATTTACCCATAACCCCCTTCACCACAATTTACCCATAATCCTCTTTCCCACAATTTACCCACAACCCTCTTCACCACAATTTAGCCATAATCCTCTTTACCACAATTTACCCACAGTCCCCTTCACCACAACTGACGCACAACCCCTTTCTCCGCTGCTGACCTCGTGACTGGCTGAGGTCCCAAGCCCCAGGTTGTTGTTCTTCACTTTGACCTTGACGTGCTCTGTGCCGCCCTGCTCGCTCTTTCCCAGGCCCTGCAGACAAGAAACCAGCATACGCAACTCAGAGCGCTACACAACAACGAGTGCTTCATCCAACCAAGCACTTCATACAATGAGCAAAACTCAGAGCACTACACACAACTCAGAGCGTTACACGCAACTCAGAGCGCTACATGACACTGAGCGCTCCACATTAGCTTTGCTAGTAAAGCTGGCTACACGCAGCTAGATAGCACGCATGTTGTATCGAATTCAGTTCCTCAGATTGAAATATATGCAGGTGAATTACCGAGCTCGCTAAGTTGCAACTATAAAAAGTAACAGCAGTTCCCGTGGAGGAAAGGGCATTTTGATGGGAGAACAGAATTTGATACAAACGCTATTCAACCTTGGCATCTAGCTGCCTAGCATAACTAGCTAAAAGTAACATGACAGGTCCAACAGAAAACTGGCCAACTCTGTATCACTTTTCATCCCCTAGGTGACGCCACAGAGCAAAAGCAATTCCAAGGTTGACTCTAGTTTTTCTTTTTGCTTCGCTGTATCTAGGTTTCTTAGCATCTGCCATTGCACGCTTCAAACCACAGGCACAGTAGCCACACCCACCCCTCCCCACCCAGGAAAAGACCACCATGCCCAGAAACTTCCCAAACACATTTTAGAATAACACATACTGGTAAAGGTGCAGGAATTTTGCAAAATTATGTAAAGACTAAGACTGCTAGAACATCATAGATATGCCTTAGTATAATTATTTTACAATATTTTCAAGTAAAAAAAAAAAACTCCTGCATAGTACGCCTATAAGCCACCTGCCGGCTCCCTGTGTTACTGCAGGCAGATGATTCTTCTATGAACCTGAACGTGTTGAGCTTGTAAGGGTGGGTGTTTGACGGAACAATCTTGTGTTATCGTCAAAATTCAACATTGTGATTAACACGCTAAAAACCATTAAAATGATTAAAATTACAAAATAATAACAATAATGTCTGACTTAGTGTTAAAACGCATCATAGCATGCGTAGCATGTTATTATCAGCCACACGAACCCAACCGGGCGTCTGCCACTACCTTTCCTTTGGACCAGCCCATCCTCTCCAACATCCTCTGCCCGAATTTGGACTCATCTTTGCTCCAGGCGCTGTTTCTCGGGTCCACTGACCACTTCTGTTTCCTACGGGCTGTCGGATACACAGCAATTCAGCATCCACGTGGAAGGCTGGCAAGCCGGCTAGCCAGGGTGACCAGATAACAGACTGCAAGCTATTCGTACGTTAATAGTCCATTTAATCTTCTTTCGATTTCGACTCCGCTAAAAAAAAAAAACTGAACTTTCCTATCGCACAGTGTACATCGGACGTTAGCCACGACTAGTCGAGCGACAGTCTATATATCCCACACATACAGCACCTAGCATAGCAAAAGAACTACACATACAGCCCCTAGCAGCTATAAAAAAACTAGCCACGGTAGGAGCAACCTCATGTCTACCAAGTTGTCATCCAGTGAAAAACAGAAAACCCAATGGGGGGGAAGGTAAAACTGTAAACCGGGCAGTTTTAAATAGAATAATCTGAACCCTAATCAGGAGTACCATGCGTTACAACCGTATCGAAAATTCAGTAACACAGCCAGAAGCGCTACAGCAGCTAGCCACAATTAGCCACTAGCAACTGAAACAGAGACACCTGTGTTACTTCTCAACATTAATGACAACTCTAGTTGGAATATAATTGAAAACATTTACACTTCAAGGATGGATTAATATTAACACAGGTTATTTGCGTGAGCTAGAAGTAGTTTTTCAAACACGCGGCTTCAGAAACTCACGTTCTGCGAGCATCGCCATCTTGAGGTCCTCAGTCACATGGACTCGGGGCTGTTTCAGTATGTGCCTGAACAAAATACCAATGAATTGTTGTGAAAATACTACAAAATAATCGAAAACGATGCATAGTAATAATAGATCATTCCATAATAGTCATGTCACATAAAAAAGTATACGATTTGGTTCATTTTTTAAATTTAACTTTAAGTTCAGGAATGCTTACCCTACTGCACATTCTATGCAGTAACACCGGGGGGCGGCAAGTTACCACTGTCCATTCTTCTGTATCGCATGTTTCGACGGCACAGATTTCGGTTTTGCTTCAGCGTTTCAAACTCCAACTTTTGGACTCTTGAACCTCCTGCCAAACATGCAATACTTTCACACCACACAATGTAGATAGTAAAAGTACGTTAACTATTGGTGAAATAAAGGTATATTTTATTCACGTATTATTCACTTTGAGTTCAATATAAAATATTTTAAAGTGTCTGGTGTTCACAGTGGTGGTAGCAGTGATTTTTGTTGTTGTTGTTGTTGACTTCTCCACTTAAAGTGTATGGTAGTTGCTCTTATCCACAGCTTACTGTTTGTTTATGTGTTTGTTGTTTTGGGTTTTCTTTTTAAATGTAATTGTTGGAACAATACTGATAAACTCTGGAGATATCTGTACGAACCGCACTTTAGTGTCCAATCAGCACAGGGGGAGTATTCTTACACCTGACTGTGCTACCTGTGAACCTGCAGGAACACCTGATCTCCTCTCCACAGCTACAGGTGAAAACCGCAGATCCACATCTTAATGAATTTACAAATTGTTTTACTCAGATTTGTATTTACCAACAGTGATACGTGTCATTGTATTCATAATTATGTCTTGTGTGTGTTTCTTGTATATGAAGACGTTCACTGTCACTGTCACCTAACCCCTAACCTCTAACTGCTCTGGCGAATGAGAGGCATCAATTGTAAAGCGCTTTGGATAAAAGCGCTATATAAATGCAGTCCATTTACCATTTACTTCACTGGGAACCAGGAAATGGGGACATTTACACCCTCCTCCTGATGAATGCTTTGTGTTGAATGTTGGGACCACCATTTCTGAAATGACAGTAGACTCAGACAATGCACCTGTGTTTATACATCACAATGCACCCCACATACTGCTAAATAGGCTGGTCTGGTGCCTAAACTTGCCTGGACCCCACATTCTAAATGGGGTGCTCCTTTCAACACAAACATGTATAGACAACTTCCTGCTACCATAGCTTCCTTACCTGGGACCTTTCCCATGTACCTTTGTACTTAAACTACTAAGCAGGGATGAATACATTGGTTGTGTCCAAATCAGCACTCTTACCTACTATTGAGTATAAAAGTGGCACACATACTCAATAGTAGGCAAGTGTGCTGACTCAGATATGGCCATTGACTGCTATGACAGAAAGACTGGCCCCAGAAAGAGCCACTGCATGACTGCTGACCCAGTCACCCTGGGAAGGTCTTAAGTCCTGGGCCCATGGGAACAGTCTCCAGAATATAACCAAGGAGATGCTCCTGAGCTCCTCCTCATTCTTGAATGACACTAACAGGACTGTGCTATAATATCTGTGCTGAGCTGTGCTGACATGTCCATCTGCTGGTGTCACATGGTCATTGTGCTACACGGGCTGTGCAGGGAGAGCGAGCACTAGCGCTCCCTCTGGGCTCCACTTCCTAAAAATAACAACATTAATTCCTTAAGAGCCTTTTGTCAGCTTTTAGTCATTTCTTTCTTAAGTTGAACATTCTTATGTAAGGATCCACACACGGTAATATAAATTGGTTGAGTGGTTTGATGGTCCATTTACTACCTCCTTACAAAGGAAGTGGCAAAAAATTCTGAAGTATTACTCTTTAAATGCCCACTATAAAGGACATATTTCCACCACTCTCTTGGCACTTAGGTTAGCCAGCTGGCTTAAGAACTGTTTGTTTTACAGTATTTTATTTGTTTTACGATATTTTTTAAAGAGAACAATTTCTTAGTGCTTATTACCTCTATTAGGTTCATTAGTGAATAATCTGTTGATCTAACGACGGATGGTACTTTTCTGTTAATCAGATGCTCTTGATTAAAAACTAGTTAAGCTGCAACAATTCCGTCAGATGTTTACCACGTCTTACGCACAGGTTTTGAACCCCGCAGCAGAAATCACATTACTTTTTGCACAACAAAGTGTATACATCTAATATCCAATTATTTATCTTCCGTTGTTTTTATTCGTTTAATCCATTGGTTGTTAGATGTCCATAAATGCCGTACGGACGCTCTCGCGCTCGTGCCTTGTAGCTGCACGAACGGGAACGTTGCATTTACGTTGAGATGTGTCTTCGGTACCTCCCCTTAAAGCGCTCGTGGAGCTCATTCGGAGTGCACGGTTGATGGCATGCGCATGTGTAATGAAAAAAAAGCACAACCAGCTATTGTTAAACAACTACAATACACACAAGCTCGGTTTGCTAAGGAACGATTTCGTTTTATGTGTGCAGGCCACACGGAACTGCAATAGCGCACTAGATTCGAGTAAAAAAAAAAAAAAAGATAAAATAAATCTTTCACCAGCTGTCCGGCGCTGTGGGCATTGCACAGATAGTTATTTGCTGTCTGTAACGAAGGGTGGTGCTCCGTGACATGTTGGGGCTTCAGCTGACAGTTTCAGAGAGTAGGTGGTGCTACTGAAAGCCTCGAGGGAAAGGACTCCCTCTCCCTCTCTCCGACTCCGAGTCCATTCGCGTCCCAACATGGCGAAGCACGGCGGACTCCCCCTCAAGAGACTTAAAACACTTCGGTTGATGCTGCAGATCGCTTCGCCCTCTTTCCAAGCCCTTAAAACTCCGAGGCGTCTATGATGTTGGAAAAATGGACAAGTTTTCTGCAACCATTTCCGATATAGCATGGAGCTCGGTGTCCTTGCCTTTGGATTTGGTCGTCAGCAAATTTAGACTGCCTACGCTGGTACGGTTGAGCCAAGGTAAGGAAATTTCAGGCAAGTTTACTTTCTTAAAGGGACATTTTTTTAAGGCTGCGAAGCTGGGTCTGCGGGTGTTCTCAAATTGCTGCTCTGATTTATCTGTACTTTTACAAGAAGACCTTTTTTTTTTATTTTCTTTCTCGATATAAAATGTTAAGCTTGTTGTGATCTTACGCTGTAACGAAGCCAAACAACATTCAGGCATCGCCGGGGCATTTCCGACGGAAGGAATTTCGCTTGTTTGTTGTTCAACATTTGATTAAAAACTCCCCCGTGTGACTAGTTGTGCATTGAATAAAACTAGCATAAATTAAATATATATTTTGGTAAAATAAATAGGTTATTTCTGACTTGAAATTAAAGGTGACAAAGTATCTGCTGTATTCCAAAAGTGATCCACGGCTATTCATATGGAAATTTTGTAATCAGCAACCGAGTGTCTTGAATACTAAGAAGCGCAGTCAGAGGAAACATCCAAGTTTCGAACAATTATTCCAGGAACAAAGGATGGTCGTTGCATTAAAATTATTATACGATGTACGCATTATTACGCGAGAGATTAATACGTTTGGTACTTTTCGTGATAGGCAAGTCCTATTCCACAATTAGATGAATGCATAATTTAGCTGTGTAGCTGCTCGTTTATGTCGGGACCGGGAGAGATCACTCAAAGAGGGAGGTACGCCAAATGGCCACATATCCATGAATGAACGTAGGGCTAGGCCTGTTTTTACATTTCTTTTATTATCCATTTATACTGAAAGAAGACATTAATTGGTTCCATCACAATTTGACTTTCGGATGTGACCCCGTGACCCTGCTTCCTCCAACACACGCGGATTTATTCACTTGTCCACAAAACCTCAGGCTGCCTAAAGGGTTTCAAGTCGAGCTTCAGTTGTTTGCTCTACTGGTTCAAAATGATACTGTGCTTCAGAATATTTATTTTTGATAACTTACTGTACACAAGCTGTAGTGTTGTGTGCATTGGAAGCTTGCAGCTACAGTGAATACTTGGGCTACTGGTTTTGACAGGCCTGCCTAACAAGTCGTGCTATTTAAAAATCATCTGTGGTTAGGACACAGAGTTCACTGCAGTGCAAGACGTGCCCTTCCGGTTTATTGGTGGCCGAGTGCGCTAAAATGGGAGGAAACCCCATTTTGCACAGATCCATTGCACAGATTTACTGCTCTTTCCCAAACCAATTGTATATCCCCCAAAGAACTGTCTAAAGAACGTGAAGAAATGGGTTCAATGAGAGAGTTTACCTGTGCGAGGCTTGGCACAGAAGCAGTCTTGGCTGGTGGTTCACTCTGTCGGAAGCATGGCTTTCCCCTACAGAGCAGGACCAGCTGTTTTTTACACAATGTGTGTGGCTTCCAGGGCTGGGTTATCATGCAGGTGTTGCGGTGCTGACAGCTTGTATTGAAGTTGCTAAGTGTAGTTTAATGTCTGGGTGGAGTTTACCAACAGTGATGCTGTTGAATCAGTGGAAGCAGACTTCAGAGTGGACCAGGCACATATCGGACACAGGCTGAGGAAGAGGAACTTAGTTTCAGGGTCCGGCAGATAATTCCACCCTCTATTTCAAGGGTGATTTTTTTAAAAGCTACCGGTGTAAGCCCAGAGGAGGTGTAGATTAGCTCTCAGGAAGAAAGTTGCGCTCTGCAAGTGACCTTCCACGAACTGGGTCATTTATGAATTTACACCTCACTGCGGGTGGCTCTAGACCCCTCAGTCTGGTTTATGGGCTATTCTCTGTGACTGTGGCTAACTTGGCTAAGCTACAGCTCAACAGTACTATAGACGTGCTTGCTTATGCACGCTTGTACACCAACTTCAGGTTCAGCCTGAAACGTATTTCTATCAGTACTGAGGATTGTGCACTGAATCATTACTGGTTGCATTTCCCAGAAACACAATTCAAAGTGATGTCTGTACATTTATTTAGCTGATGAGCTTACATTCCTGTTATTTTACTGTGTAGTTAGAGTTAATTTGCTAGATTTTTTCCCAAGATGTATGACACCTGTCCTAGTAGTGCAGTGACTATATGATAGTTGATAAATTTCTGCAGAAGTTAAATTGATATTGATATTTAATTCCTCTGTACTGATCTTGTTGTAGAGAGTCCCGCAGGTAGTGCCAGTGAAGCTAGTGGAATCTGTCAGTCTTACACGGTGGTGAGGTCAGATGTTAGCCAGAAGTGAGCAAGGTCCACCATAGTTACGAAACTTGACCAGCACGTCATAGAAAGTCCAGAAACATCTTCCTGTCCTTTAGGAATCAGGGAACATTTCCCAGATTAAAAAAGAAGCTTCTTATCAACTAATAAATAATCTTTTCTGTCAATTCCTACCAAATCTTGAAATAAGTGTGTGCAAAATGGCAGAATTGGTTCAGAGTAGCGTAATACTGTGGTGAAGATTGCACCAAAATAAATCCTTTTAAAATCATGAATTTACTGGAGCATCCTGGGAAATGTAAATACAGTTTGAGTGTCAGTCTGTACAGCCCGCGATGAGACAAATTCAGTTACTCCAGCAAACAGTGACCGCAATGATCGCCATATTCTGGCACGCTTCCTCGAGTTTTACCTGTGTAAGGTACCTGTGTGCCCCCCCCCTCAAGTGGTGACGTCCTGCAACAAAGGTATCCATTTTTGCCTGAATGGAAGCACACCAGCCATTTGAGAGATGGACAGGCCTTTGGGAGATGAACAGGGGTTTTGGGAGATTGACAGGTGTTTTGGGAGATGTACAGGTGTTTTGGGAGATGGACAGGTGTTTTGGGAGATGTACAGGTGTTTTGGGAGATAGACAGGTGTTTGACAGATGGACAGGTGTTTTGGGAGATGGACAGGTGTTTGAGAGATGGACAGGTGTGTTGGGAGATGGACAGGTGTTTGAGAGATGGACAGGTGTTTTGGGAGATGGACAGTTGTTTTGGGAGATTGACAGGTGTTTGAGAGATGACAGATGTTTTCGGAGATGGACAGGTGTTTTCGGAGATGGACAGGTGTTTGAGAGATGAACAGGGTTTTGAGAGGTGAACAGGTGTTTTGGGAGATGGACAGGCGTTTGAGAGATGAACAGGTGTTTTGGGAGATGGACAGGTGTTTGAGAGATGAACAGGTGTTTTGGGAGATGGACAGGTGTTTGAGAGATGGACAGGTGTTTTGGGAGATGGACAGGTGTTTTGGGAGATGGACAGGTGTTTGAGAGATGGACAGGTGTTTTGGGAGATGGACAGGTGTTTGAGAGATGGACAGGTGTTTGAGAGATGGACAGGTGTTTGAGAGATGAACAGGTGTTTGAGAGATGAACAGGTGTTTTGGGAGATGGACAGGTGTTTGAGAGATGGACAGGTGTTTTGGGAGATGGACAGGTGTTTGAGAGATGAACAGGTGTTTGAGAGATGAACAGGTGTTTTGGGAGATGGACAGGTGTTTGAGAGATGGACAGGTGTTTGGGAGATGGACAGGTGTTTGAGAGATGGACAGGTGTTTTGGGAGATGGACAGGTGTTTGAGAGATGGACAGGTGTTTGAGAGATGGACAGGTGTTTGAGAGATGGACAGGTGTTTTGGGAGATGGACAGGTGTTTGAGAGATGGACAGGTGTTTGGGAGATGGACAGGTGTTTGAGAGATGGACAGCGTAAATATGCCTGAGGAAGGATACGGTGCACTTCAGTCTTTGTTTGTGGTGTCCTCTTGCTACATGGCGGCTCGTCTGGTCACCCCTGGTCCTGCTGCCGTGGCTGTGCAGCCCCTGATTCCCCAGGGTGAATGTGCTGATTGTTGAGCAGCATAATGACGCGTTCTCAGCACAGAGCCATTGGTCAGCTTCTATTCAGCCCTTGAATAAATAAATGGAATGTGATTTTTCTGCAGGATTCTTGTCTCTGATTCTCAGAAGGGAAGTGGGGCTTGGCACGAGGCTGAAACAGCGTTCTCCTGCTTTCTCTGGTGGCATGGTGCGGGCACGGTGCGGGCATGTGGGGGCATGTGGGGCATGGTGCGGGCATGGTGGGGGCATGTGGGGCATGGTGCGGGCATGTGGGGGCATGGTGCGGGCATGGTGCGGGCATGTGGGGGCATGGTGCGGGCATGTGCGGGCATGTGGGGGCATGGTGCGGGCATGGTGCGGGCATGTGGGGGGGTGGGGGCATGGTGGGGGCATGGGGGGCATGGTGCGGGCATGTGGGGGCATGGTGCGGCATGGTGCGGGCATGGTGGGGGCATGGTGCGGGCATGTGGGGGCATGGGTGCGGGTGGTGCGGGCATGGTGGGGGCATGGGGGCATGGGGAAGTGGGGGGGGCTTGGTGCGGGCATGTGGGGGCATGGTGGGGGCATGGTGCGGGCATGTGGGGGCATGGTGCGGGCATGGTGCGGGCATGGTGGGGGCATGTGGGGCCATCTGATGGGGAAGTGGGGGCTTGGTGCGGGCATGTGGGGGCATGGTGGGGGCATGGTGGGGGCATGTGGGGGCATCTGATGGGGAAGTGGGGGCATGGTGGGGCACGGTGTGGGCATGTGGCATGGTGGGGGCATGGGCGTCTCATAGGGAAGTGGGGGTTCTCGGGGTAACTGCATGTCGGAATGACCTCCGCTGGCGCATTGTGTATCAACTCTGTGTGTTTTACCCAAGTGACCATCTGCGTTTACTATCATTACTGATTGGCCAATCAACCAATCGGCATCCTCTTTCTATGCGCAGGACAATGACCTCTATAAATCTTACATCAGGCGTTTTCCCTCGCCATAGTAACTCATCCAAAGCCAGACTAAATTATGAATGAATCTGTCCTCAGCTTCTTGTGGGCAGTGCAGAGAGACCAAGGCCACAGACCCTGGGGCAGCAGGATGAACCAGGTCATGGGTGGAGCTACCATCTGCCTATCAATCACTAACACCTGGGAATGATGTGACTGTCATCCGCACAGGAAGTGTGCCACGATTGGCTGAAATCAGTGAGCTGCTGTTGATGCAAACCATCGCCGCCCCAGTTAGTTGTTAGTCTCTCCGATCCATCCTTGTATCTGGGATTTATTGGAGCGCATTGCAGGTTTGAATCCCAGGATCGAGGTCTTACTGGAGGACACATGGGCAAATTTTACAGCAGTAATATAATATGAATATTTCACATAGATGTATTTCTCATAGTGAGTAAATACTTATGTAATTGTTATTGTTTTATTATTGTTTTTTGATGATGCTGATAACAGTATTTGGAACCTTTTGTGCATTGAAATGGGTCCATTTAAGTGAAGCCCACCCTCTGTTGGTGATAATGCAGTGGTCAGGTGTGTGCGATTCTCCAGGTGTGTGTGTGTGTGTGTGTGTGTGTGTGTGTGTGTGTGTTTGTGTGTGTATATTTCCGGTCTGTTACCAGAGAAGAGGAAACCCTTTGTCAAGTGTAATACTGTTTTATCTAACAGGTCACAGGCTATTATTAGACCATAGAAGGTCGGGGGGGAGGGTGGAAGCATGGGCAGGACTCGCCAGGGACCTCACAACCATATTATCCCGACACGTGGGTCACAATATGATACTGTTGCGATTCTTCGGGTTTTTGCTGTACACTAAGCATTGTGATTTTATACTGTGATATATTGCTATTTTTATTTATTCATTCGTTCAAATCATGCGCAAACCCAAAACCCATTACACTCCGATATAAAAAGCTTGCCTCAATTAATTTCACTTAAAATGTATTACTTTTGCAAATGAACAGAATGAGCAGAATGAGCACATTGCCGTCCTGTAAGAAAGTTAAACGGCCGAGAACATACCGTCCCTTCAGCAGCTTAAATTAATTCAATAAATACATTTTATAATTTAAGGGGGAAAATGGAGATAAACACATTCCAGCAGTTTCACACAAGCTGCAGCGATGGACCTGCGGTTTCAGACTGAGCAACACTTATTTTACCAAATATCTGAGTTACATCAACAGCTAGATAGACAGTTTGGTGTAAATATGTGCAGTATTTATTCAGTTTTGCAGTTGTCCACAAGATTGATCTGTATGGGGTTGTACTCCATCCATCTCATGGCATAGGTGCTCAATTGAGTGATACAGTTTCACTGTGGTTTTGCTGTGACCATATAGGTGCAGTAGCTAGCTAGCTGTCCATGATGAGGGACATTTTGTGAGACTATTTCGACCCAAGTTCAAGTGTAATTTTAATACTAAGTTGCGTGAAGTGAAACTGAGCCTAGCATGGCACTGGCTTGCTACTTGACTAGAACGAGAGGGGCAAGGATGAGTGTCTTGTTGCTAGGTACAGTGTCTTGTTGCTAGGTAGTATCTACATTTTCCGGTATTTGCTGGAATGCTTCCATTGTATTGTAAACTAATGTTTATTATGGGATGTGAGAGTTTCTTTTTTTAGTTTTTTTTAAATACAGATATTAGTCTGGTCCTAGTGTTGCCAGGGAAACGGTACCTCTCTTGCTAATAAACTTTCATTTTCAATGCAAAACATCTGAAGAAAATAAGTCAATACTCTAGTTTAGCTTTTTCACAAGTGGCCATGGTGTAAACAGGATAATCCACAAGCTGTGGTCACATGGTTTTAATGCACTCTACTCTGAGTGGTTCTTTGCCCCCGTATTGTGCATTAAAACCATAGCATTAAAAATAACATGCATTATAAAACCCTAACCCCACACACCCACACACCCCTGGTGCTCTGCAGAGGGTCTCTCTTTTTGGATGTGTCACATGTGCTGGTGGTGTTTGGTCCTTGTTCTGTTGCTTATGCCTGATGTGAGCACTGTGCTCCTTGTTCTGTTGCTTATGCCTGATATGAGTGCTGTGCTCCTTGTTCTGTTGCTTATGCCTGATGTGAGCACTGTGCTTCTTGTTCTGTTGCTTATGCCTGATGTGAGCGCTGTGCTCCTTGTTCTGTTGCTTATGCCTGATGTGAGCGCTGTGCTCCTTGTTCTGTTGCTTATGCCTGATATGAGCGCTGTGCTTTTGTTCTGTTGTTTATGCCTGATATGAGCACTATGCTCCTTGTTCTGTTGCTTATGCCTGATGTGAGCACTGTGCTCCTTGTTCTGTTGCTTATGCCTGATATGAGCGCTGTGCTCCTTGTTCTGTTGCTTATGCCTGATATGAGCACTATGCTCCTTGTTCTGTTGCTTATGCCTGATGTGAGCACTGTGTTCCTTGTTCTGTTGCTTATGCTTGACATGAGCGCTGTGCTCCTTGTCATGGTGAAGTTCGCTGGGTCGTGGGGGGTTGGTTTTTGGGGGGGGGGGCAGTGCAGGGAGAGGGGAAGAACAGATTGTGACATATTGTGCCATCTGACTGGATTATGCATTGTTTCTTTTTAGGTTGTTTGAGTCCAGAAAAAAATCAATGATCGAGCCATTTTTAACCTTCTCCCAAAAGCTGGCAGGGTCCGCCTTTGAGCTGACTCTGACCCCTGCCTACAGTTTAGAGTTTACTTTGCAGACACAGTTAATATTTAGGCAGAGAGATACATCTGAATGTCTGTTTGCTGTCCTCTCCACATTGCTCCACTCTTTCTTAGTTCAGTCTTAGGTTGAGGATTTGGGTTAGGAAACGTCACTCATACTCTCCAGCTTTCTCCAAACTTTAATTTAATCTGTATTAATGTGAAATGCTGACCCTTAGTCTGCACAGCTGGAGATGAACATAAGATATTCAGTGTTAGGCTTATGGTTTAAGAAGACCTACTGACCTGTCCTGCTCTGTCCTGATTTGACTGAAGGACAAGAAAACACAAAAACCTGCCCTGTGTGTGTGTGTGTGCCTGTATGAGGGAAAGGGCACTAGTGTGTGTGCCTGTATGGCACTAGTGTGTGTGTGCTTGTATGAGGGAGAGAGCACTAGTGTGTGTGTGCTTGTATGAGGGAGAGAGCACAAATATGTGTGTGTGCCTGTATGAAGGCAGAGAGCTCTAGTGTGTGTGTGTGCTTGTATGAGGGAGAGAGCACTAGTGTGTGTGTGCTTGTATGAGGGAGAGAGGACTAGTGTGTGTGTGTGCCTGTATGAGGGAGAGAGCACTAGTGTGTGTGTGTGCCCGTATGAGGGAGAGAGCACTAGTGTGTGTGCTTGTATGAGGGAGAGAGCACTAGTGTGTGTGTGCCCGTTTGAGGGAGAGAGCACTAGTGTGTGTGTGCCCGTGTGAGGGAGAGAGCACTAGTGTGTGTGTGCTTGTATGAGGGAGAGAGCACTAGTGTGTGTGTGCTTGTATGAGGGAGAGAGCACTAGTGTGTGTGTGTGCCCGTTTGAGGGAGAGAGCACTAGTGTGTGTGTGCCCGTGTGAGGGAGAGAGCACTAGTGTGTGTGTGCTTGTATGAGGGAGAGAGCACTAGTGTGTGTGTGCTTGTATGAGGGAGAGAGCACTAGTGTCTGGCTCCAGTGCACAGCAGGCTGATGGCTCGAGGTTGGGGTGATTAGATTAGTGCTGGAATTTCAGTCATCAGCCTTGGCTCATTTTTCACAAAAATCCACAATAGAAATCTGTGCACTTGAATTGTTTGAAATTTGGTTGCTTATTTCTATGGTAAAATGTAGTATCCATAAAACGGTTAAAAACATATCTCTTTTTTTCTTAACTGTACTTTCAAATTTAAATGGGTTTTGTGTTGTTTCTTACAAATACGTGTTTCTTCAGCAGGATGTGGGATGACAGAATAGAGAGGAGCGGAGTTGTTTGTCTGACACACTCACCAGCTTTGTGCTAGCCTGCACCCTCAGCCACAGCAGGGTAGCACTGGCCTTCCCCCTTAACTGGGACCACCTGACCTGGCCTGGCCAATGGACTGGCAGGCCCAGGACCATGTGACCTGCCCTGTCCAATGCATGGAGATGTAGGCGCAGTCTCTGGCTGCGTGGCTGGATGGGCAGGGGTTCCTCAGGGCAGCCCTGTGTGACTGGAGCAGTTTCCCACATGGTGTCTGGTTTCAGCTGGAGAGAGAGAGAGGGAGAGGGAGAGGGGGACAGAGACAGGGAGAGAGAGAGAGACATACAGAGAAAGAGGGAGGAAGAGAGGGATCAATGGAGGCTTTGTTTTGATGTGTTTTTCTTCTTTTTCTCCTCTTCCTTTTTTCCCTGCTCTTTTCTTCTTTTCCTCCTGCTGTCTGTCTGCTGCACTTATTCAGTCATTGCAGTGTTTCCAACCCGAGGCCGAGAGCCTGTCTGCAGAACACAATCACGGGCACATCCATATGGAACATAATCACTGGCACATCCATATGGAACATAATCACTGGCACATCCATATGGGACATAATGGCACATTCAGATGGAACATAATCACTGGCACATCCATATGGAACATAATGGCACATTCAGATGGAACATAATCACTGGCACACCCATATGGAACATAATGGCACACCCATGGATAATCACTGGCACACCCATATGGAACATAATCACTGGCACACCCATATGGACATAATCACTGGCACATCCATATGGAACATAATCACTGGCACGTCCATATGGGACATAATGGCACATTCAGATGGAACATAATCACTGGCACACCCATATGGAACATAATCACTGGCACATCCATATGGAACATAATCACTGGCACACCCATATGGAGCATAATCACTGGCACACCCATATGGAACATAATCACTGGCACACCCATATGGAACATAATCACTGGCACACCCATATGGAGCATAATCACTGGCACACCCATATGGAACATAATCACTGGCACACCCATATGGAACATAATCACTGGCACATCCATATCGGACATAATGGCCCACCCAGATGGAACATAATCACTGGCACATTCATATGGAACATAATCACTGGCACATCCATATGGAACATAATCACTGGCACATCCATATGGAACATAATGGCACACCCATATGGAACATAATCACTGGCACGTCCATATGGAACATAATCACTGGCACATCCATATGGAACATAATCACTGGCACACCCATATGGAACATAATCACTGGCACATCCATATGGAACATAATGGCACACCCATATGGAACATAATCACTGGCACATCCATATGGGACATAACGGCACATTCAGATGGAACATAATCTCTGGCACGTCCATATGGAACATAATCACTGGCACATCCATATGGAACATAATCACTGGCATGGTGTAGGGTGGCGTGTGGTGGCATGGGGCCAGTGTGGGGTGGTGTGTGGTGGTGTGGAGCCAGCGTGTGGTGTTGTGAGGCCAGTGTGGGGTGGTGTGTGGTGGTGTGTGGTAGTGTGGGGCCAGCATTTGGTGGTGTGGGGCCAGTGTGAGGTGGTGTGTGATGGTGTGGAGCCAGCATGTGGTGTTGTGGGGCCAGTGTGGGGTGGTGTGTGGTAGTGTGGGGCCAGCATTTGGTGGTGTGGGGCCAGTGTGGGGTGGCGTGTGGTGTTGTGGGGCCAGTGTGGGGTGGCGTGTGGTGGTGTGGGGCCAGTGTGGGGTGGCGTGTGGTGGTGTGGGTCCAGTGTGGGGTAGTGTGTGGTGGTGTGGGTCTAGTGTGGAGTGGTGTGTGGTGGTGTGGAGCCAGGGTGGGGCCAGTGTGGGGTGGTGTGTGATGGTGTGGGGCCAGTGTGGGGTGGTGTGTGATGGTTGTGGTGCCAGTGTGCGGTGGTGTGTGATGGTGTGGGGCCAGTGTGGGGTGGCGTGTGGTGGTGTGGGGCCAGTGTGGGGTAGTGTGTGGTGGTGTGGGTCTAGTGTGGAGTGGTGTGTGGTGGTGTGGAGCCAGCGTGGGGCCAGTGTGGGGTGGTGTGTGATGGTGTGGGGCCAGTGTGGGGTGGTGTGTGATGGTGTGGGGCCAGTGTGGGGTGGTGTGGGTGTTTTTTTGGAAGTCTTTTTGGCCAGGCTTGTGTGAACCGGGCGAGACTGCAGGCTGAGAGGGCTCCTGGCTCCTGAGTAACTGCGGGCGGTTGTGACATCAGACGTGATGTAGTGGCTGAGCAGTCGCCAGCGCTCCAGCCCAGCAGCGCTGAATCCGGGCCAGGTTGTCTTGGCAGCCGGCCAGCTGCTCTGGGTGAGGATAATGGGGAATGAATAGGGCCGTGCTGGAAAGCTCTTGGTTATCCTGCAAGAAGTGTAATTCACTTTGTTTAGGTGGATGTTTGTCTTCAACCCCCCCTCCTCCCCCTCCCGGATCAGACGCCTGCCATGCTATACCTGAGGCTCCATGTCTCCAGAGGACCCAGTTTGGCCTGAAGCGGCAGACTCTGATCCGTGTGCAGTCTAAATGCCTGCTTGGCCCATCTATGAGTGCACTGGGCTTTGTCTTTGAGTATGACCTGGCAAATAAAGGAGAGAGCCAGTCTGTGTTGTTTTTAAAGGAAGGCTGTTTCCTTGGTTACAGTTAACGGTAGGACTGGAGAACGTTGATACGATAGCAACAGTGGCACTGCGGAACTCTGTGTGAATGTTGAGAGCTCTGTGGAACATTGTTACAATGTCAGCAGAAGCTCTGTGGAACATTGTTACAATGTTAGCAGAAGCTGTGTGGAACATTGTTACAATGTTAGCAGAAGCTCTGTGGAACCTTGTTACAGTGTTAGCAGAAGCTCTGTAGAACATTGTTACAATGTCAGCGGGAACTCTGTGGAACATTGTAACAATGTTAGCAGAAGCTCTGTGGAACATTGTTACAATGTTAGCAGAAGCTCTGTGGAACATTGTTACAATGTTAGCAGAAACTCTGGAACATTGTTACAATGTTAATTGTATGTTAGGTGTTAGGTGTTAACTGTTGCACTCTTACAGAGAAATGCTAAATTTGTGCATTTGGCTGCCAAGAAAATCGTGATGAGGCACAATAGGAAGGGATCCACCATGACCTGGGAAAGTACAGACTGAGCTCTGTAGCCACTCACACACACATACACACACACACACACACACACACACACACACCTCTTTAAAACAACTTGCTCTCTGATGTTGCTGATTAGTGGATTTCTCTGCAGTCACTGTCTATAAATCTATAACTTATAAATAGACCTGTTTTCGGGTCTATTTATAAGTTTATTTATTTCTATCATCAGTTAGAAAAATGAATTTATAGATTTGTGAGGTGGTTCCTGTTGGGCTAACGTGATGGGGGGGGGGGGGGGGGGGGTGGGGGTTGTATGTGGAGGGTATAGATTTCAGCCTGGGGCGATCTCACTGTGTGCTGTTATGTTGGGGGGGTGGTGGGGGGGACTGTGACAGGAAAGTCGCCCACACCAAACTCTCTGTATGCAGTGAAGGCCAGAATATTGCAGTTCTGTGGAGGTTTTATGAGAGAGTGTCTGTGGATGCCAGGACTTGATATTTTTGGATGTTTTGTGTACAGAGCAGGAAAGCCCACAGCTCTGCTGGTGAAAGTGCCTGTGGATTACACAAGAGCATAAGATTACATAATGAGTGGATGGGATGTGTGCAAGTTTACAGGACATAATTCCGCCTGGTCTAGTGATGTAAAGATTTTGTCACAAAGATTCTGGTGGAACATGAGCTCCAGTGTGTAGTGATGGTAACGGCACCGGCCATTACATCATCGTCATTACTTCCTGTGAATGCATGAATGTGGGATGCATGTGAATGCATGAATGTGGGATGCACGTGAATGCATGAATGTGGGATGTATGTGAATGCATGGATGTGGGATGCACGTGAATGCATGTGAATGCATGGATGTATGTGAATGCATGAATGTGGGCTGCATGTGCATGCATGAATGTGGGATGTATGTGAATGCATGAATGTGGGATGCATGTGAATGCATGAATGCGGGCTGCATGTGAATGCATGAATGCGGGATGCATGTGAATGCATGAATGCGGGATGCATGTGAACGGCCATATTGTGGATAAGTTCTGCTGTTTGTATTTTGCTTATTGGTAATGTTTTGAGAACTGCTCCCCTTTCTGAAAGCAAAGTGTTTTTATATGAGTGATTCTGTGGTGAGACGAGCGTCATATAGTGTCTCTATCTTGGGAGACAGTGGGCTGGTCGGGGGGGGCGGGGCAGGAAGGCTAATAGAATGGTGAATGACTGTGATGAGGATTGTCAATAATGGATTGTAAAGTCAGAAGACCGCTTGATCGCTGTTCCAAACTGCACATGTACTTACTGAACCTAGTGCGACATGCGTCAGAGCCTGTATAAAACCTGCAGAATGGTCACATTCAGACGGATGCATGGGTGAACTGTTTCCCCATATGAAGAGAAGAGAATCAGCTTCCTCACTGGGGAGGGAATCAGCTTCCTCGCTGGGGAGGGAATCGTACACCCCGGTCATGTCCAAGTTTCCAGTGTGTGGGAAGAGCTGCTTTTGACATTAATTCAGGAGAATTTTGGCTTTAAATGTGGCGCATCATCCCCAGGAGCATGAGGGAGTGTGAGGGAGAAAAAGGGAGTGTGAGGGAGTGTGATAGAGAGTGAGGGAGTGTGAGGAGAGAGAGGGAGTGTGAGACAGTGTGAGGAGAGTGTGAGGGAGACAGAGGCAGTGTGAGGCAGTGTGATAGAGAGTGAGGAGCGTGAGGGAGTGAGAGGAAGTGTGAGACAGTGTGAGGAGAGTGTGAGGGAGAGAGAGGCAGTGTGAGGGAGTGTGAGGGAGTGTGAGGCAGTGTGATAGAGAGTGAGGAGCGTGAGGAGAGAGAGGGAGTGTGAGACAGTGTGAGGAGAGTGTGAGGGAGAGAGGCAGTGTGAGGGAGTGAGGCAGTGTGATAGAGAGTGAGGAGCGTGAGGAGAGAGAGGGAGTGTGAGACAGTGTGAGGAGAGTGTGAGGGAGAGAGAGGCAGTGTGATAGAGAGTGAGGAGCGTGAGGAGAGAGAGGGAGTGTGAGACAGTGTGAGGAGAGTGTGAGGGAGAGAGAGGCAGTGTGAGGCATTGTGATAGAGTGAGGAGCGTGAGGGAGTGAGAGGAGAGAGAGGGAGTGTGAGACAGTGTGAGGAGAGTGATAGAGAGTGAGGGAGTGTGAGGAGAGAGAGGGAGTGTGAGACAGTGTGAGGAGAGTGTGAGGGAGTGAGGAAGTGTGATAGAGAGTGAGGAGCGTGAGGGAGTGAGGAAGTGTGAGGCAGTGTGATAGAGAGTGAGGAGCGTGAGGGAGTGAGGAAGTGTGAGGCAGTGTGATAGAGAGTGAGGAGTGAGAGGAAGTGTGAGGCAGTGTGATAGAGAGTGAGGAGTGTGAGGGAGTGAGAGGAAGTGTGAGGCAGTGTGATAGAGAGTGAGGAGCGTGAGGGAGTGAGGAAGTGTGAGGCAGTGTGATAGAGAGTGAGGAGTGTGAGGGAGTGAGAGGAAGTGTGAGGATAGAGAGGAGCTGTGTTTACGCTCGCGGGACCGTGAGGAATGCTGTGTCTCCGGCGTCCCGTGGGCGAGAACGTGTTTTTCCGGAAACAGCGCTCTGCTTCACGCCCTGTGTCTGATGTCCCGCAAAAATCACACCTTTTATTTTCATCATTCTTATTCTGGGTTCCGGTGCTCTGTGAGTGACCTGGGTTTACTGACACTCTGGGCTTACCAGCTCACTGACACTCTGGGCTTACCAGCTCACTGACACTCTGGGCTTACCAGCTCACTGACACTCTGGGTTTACAGGCTCACTGACACCCTGGGTTTACTGACACTCTGGGTTTACTGGCTCACTGACACTCTGGGTTTACTGGCTCACTGACACTCTGGGTTTACCGGCTCACTGACACTCTGGGTGTACAGGCTCACTGACTCTCTGGGTTTACAGGCTCACTGACACTCTGGTTCCAGTCCAGTGAGTGGACTGATTTGGATGTCCATTTGTTTAAACCTTTTCTTCTTCCAGGGGCTTGTTTGGGAAAATTTAATTTGGGTATTGATGTTGGTGACCATGCCATGGAAGAAGCCAGTGCCACTTTAATCAATAAATAATCAGAACAAGGAGAAGGGATATACAAATGTAGGATGTTAGAGTTACAGGCGCTGTACAGTTACAGGTGCTCTTCAAACAGTTACAGGTGCTGTACAGTTATAGGTGCTCTACAAACAATTACAGGTGCTCTACAAACAGTTACAGGTGCTGTACAGTTACAGGTGCTCTTACAGGTGCTCTTCAAATGGTTACAAGTGCTGTACTGGCAGTTACAGGTGCTTTACACACAGTTCCAGGTGCTGTACTCCTGCTGTACCTGGCCACAGGTACAGGAGCCCTGTACAGAGCCTGAGCCTCTCTCTCTCTCTCTCTCTCTCTGCAGGGGACCATGTGGAGGGTGTGACGGAGCAGGATGTCATCCTCCTGCACTCCTGCCGCCAGTGGACCACCGTCACTGCCCACAGCCTGGAAGAGGGCCACTACGTCATCGGGCCCAAAATCGACATCCCTCTTCAGTACCCTGGTGAGTGCCAGCCTGGCGTCCTGGCAGAGGTGCCAGCCTGGCGTCCTGGCAGAGGTGCCAGCCTGGCGTCCTGGCAGAGGTGCAGGGCCAGTCTAGTTGGCGTTTGTGTAATAGAATGTGATGTTGCAGTGTGAATGAAGTTATGCAGTGTCATTACAGGATAGTGACTTCAAAATCTGCTTCATAAAAATGCACAAGGTCTTAAGGTTTGTGTTTACTTTTGTCTCTGCTCCGTGTGTCTCGTCCTTCCGGTTCAATTCCAGATTGGCCGTTCGCTCATTGTTTTCAATTATGGTTCTGCTTTGTTTGGGTTAGGGTTAGGATTTCGTGTTTGACCATTCGCTTGTTCTGGACCTGGACCCTCATTCTGCCCTCTGCTCGCCGTACGGTGACTCTGGTTAGTCCGTGGGTTCTCATCGGGACGCTGGACGCTCACACCGCAGATCGTTTGTGCTGTCAGTGGCTGGAGCTCAGGGTTCTGTGGCTGAGGATGATGACATAATTAAGAGCAGAGAGCTGGTGTGAAACCTGGAAAGGGATTGGCCTCTTTGTGCACGCCTGGGCGAATAGGAGGGACACATGAGACCATTAGGTTTTGTGGAGGAGGGGGGAGCGAGTCACAATAACAGGTTGGGGGTGGGGGGGGCGGGGGGGGGGGGGGGGGGGGGTCAGAGTTGAAGTGCTGTGAGGTGGGAGCGCGGAATGTGCCGGACTTGGCGCCAAGACCAGGCCTGCATGGTCAGTACCGGAGGCTGTTATTGACAGATGGGTGTGGGGGTGTGGAGGGGGGGGCATCCCGTCTTATTCCGAGGTTCTGAGGTCATCCAGGGAGGCTGTCGGGGGGGGGGGGGGGGGGGGGGGGGGGGGGGGGGGGGGGCGGGTAAATGGGCGCCCCTAAGTGCTGGATGCTCTGACTGCTCAGCTCTGATAAATAAGTAATGTGTAATGGAGATCCAGTGAGCTTAATCACAGCCCTCTGTGGGGGAGGGGGGAGGGGGGAGACTGTGAATGGGGATGGAGAGATGACAGGAAGGGCAGGTCATTAAGGAGGAGAGGATTGAGTGAGTGAAGGGGGGAGGGGTGGGCCATATCGACTGCTTGTGTTGAGAGGGTTTATTCATTCAGTCATGTTCTCGTAGAGAAGCCCCTGCAGGAAGGCTGTCTCCCTGTGCTACGCTGTGCTGTGCTGTGTGTCTGTGTGCTATGCTACCCTGTGCTGCGCTACCCTGTGATGTGCTGTGCGTCTCTGCACTACGCTACCCTGTGCTACACTGTGCTGTGCTACCCTGTGATGTGCTGTGCGTCTCTGCGCTATGCTACCCTGTGCTGTGCTACCCTGTGATGTGCTGTGCGTCTCTGCGCTATGCTACCCTGTGCTGTGCTACCCTGTGATGTGCTGTGCGTCTCTGCACTATGCTACCCTGTGCTATGCTATGCTGTGCTGTGTCTGGGAGGTCACATGACCAGCTCCTGACCTCCTGGGGCCTGAAAGGCTGCCCTTTGCACTGCCTGTCGCATCTAGGACTGCTTGAAACCACTCCCCCTGCAGCCTGAAGCCCCTCCCCCTGCTGTGCTGGCTGTCTGGGCCCAGGCCAAGCCACTGCCTTTGTGTTGTCTGCCAGAGGAGAGACTGGCTCGCTCTGTCTTTCTCCCTCTTTCCTTCTCTGTCTGACTCCTCCTTTCTCTCCTGCTCTAGTTCTTTCTTTACCTGTCACTCTGTCTCACACACACATAGTCTCTCTCCCTCTCCCTCTCTCTCTCCTCCCACCATTCATGGCCTTTGTCCAGTAGTTTACATTGACCTCTAACAGGACCCCCTTGCCATGGAAACCCACAGTACTGCTGGCGTACCCGAGACCAGGGCACATCTGGAAAGACCAGCACAGGCGTTTCAGCCATGAGCCGAAATGGCTCCTGCAGATCGGTCTGTCCCTGTGTTCCTGGATCTGCAGCACAATATACACAGCAAGGTCCATTTGGTTCTGTGTGTTCTGACACAGGAGAGAATTATAAATGTGGAAATGTCATTTAATGCAGTGATTATGGACAGGGTTCGTGGCTGCTGACTGTGCTGTGGTTCTCAGTCCTGGTTCTGTAATGCTCCTGAGAGCTGGAGCAGGTTTTGTTGACGGTTTTGATCTCTGGGATGGTGGGATGGTGAGAGGTAACTCAGCAGATATTGGAGCCAGAGTAATGAAATGCTTGGACTCCCCTAACAATGTAATGATTGTGTCTCTTTAATTAAAAATAAATGCGTTAGGGACTGAGCAGAAGGTGCCATGTGGTGACTGATGTTTACCTGACTGGGAAATTGGTCTAATGCTACCACAGGTGAGGTCCCTCAGGTGAGGTCCCAAGGACTCCTGGGTGACTCACGAGCCACCCCCCCCCCCCCCCCCACACACACACCCCCCGCCCCGCCCCAGGGGCTGCAGGGGAAGTCTGAGAGAGAGGGAGAGAGAGGGAGAGAGAGAGGGAGACGGTGTTCCCAGAATATTTGCTCCGCGTAATGCAATAATGGGGCGCAGTGGGAGAGGAGGTGGGGGGGGGTACGGGGGGGTATTTCCTCTCCGGGGGAGGAGCGGGGGACACCCAATACACCATGACGCCATGGCGACGGCTGTGGCGGGTAATGAGGTCATGGCTTGCGACGTGATTGGTTATTTCTGATTTAAGATGCTCTGATGTTTCTCACTGATGAGTCATAGGAAGTGATGAGGTCATTCCTCCCCACACCTGTCATTCAATAGCGAACCCTATCTATCCTAGTCTGTGGAGTATGACTGGGTTATTGATGGAGTATGACTCTGTTATGTGTGGAGTATGACAGGGTTATGTGGAGGTGAACCCTCTCTGGTGGATGAGGCGTATCTTGCAAAAAAGATATTTGGTGGCAAAATATGGCAAATGTGCATATTTCAGAATAAAAATACAGA
Source organism: Anguilla japonica (assembly GCA_025169545.1). Classification (NCBI taxonomy): domain Eukaryota; kingdom Metazoa; phylum Chordata; class Actinopteri; order Anguilliformes; family Anguillidae; genus Anguilla; species Anguilla japonica. The sequence continues at coordinate 63,043,616 of CM045888.1, read as the reverse complement.
ATGCAGTGCCACGTACCAACAGCAGTTTTCCCAAATTTCAGAAGCTGCTGCTTACCTGGGCTTGATTTCCTCTGACCCGTCCTGTGGGCCCCTCTTACACTCCGTCCTGTGGGCCCCTCTTATACTCCGTCCTGTGGGCCCCTCTTACACTCCGGCCTGTGGGCCCCTCTTACACTCCGGCCTGTGGGCCCCTCTTACACTCCGGCCTGTGGGCCCCTCTTACACTCCGTCCTGTGGGCCCCTCTTACACTCCGGCCTGTGGGCCCCTCTTACACTCCGGCCTGTGGGCCCCTCTTACACTCCGGCCTGTGGGCCCCTCTTACACTCTGGCCTGTGGGCCCCTCTTACACTCCGGGTGGTCCTGTGGGCCCCTCTTACACTCTGGCCTGTGGGCCCCTCTTACACCCCGGGCGGTCCTGTGGCCCCCTCTTGCACTCTGGCTGCTGCGGGGGCCTCTTACAGGCATCCGGGGTTTAGGGTCGGGGAGAAGGTTCTAGCAGAATCAGCTGTTTAGCAGGACTAACACTCTGAGACGCGAGGCTTGCGTGTGGTGATTTCAGTGGTGAATGACCTCTCATGCTTCTCCAGTTTTACTCTCTCTTTTCTGATCGCTGCTTGGGAGAACCTGCTCTAAGTGGGAAAGAAACCTGTTGCTAGGTGATAGAGACTGGAGGGTCCTCCTGAGTGAAAGATGAAATAAGCTGGGAAATTCATTACAGAGAGACAGGGCCTGCTTGACTGCTGCCACATACCTGGCTATGAGAGAGAGAGAGAGAGAGAGAGTGAGGGGGAGAGACAGAGAGAGAGAGGGGGAGAAAGAGAGATGGAGAGGGGGGCGAGAAAGAGACAGACTCACAGACACAGTGATACTGAGAGAGGGTAAGAGGGAAAGGGCGAGAGAGGGTGCAGGGGACAGGAAGAGTGAGAATGAGTGAGTGAGGGAGAGAAGGAAGGAGGAAAAGAGAGAGGGCAAATGCCACAGAGTTCATAAGTAAATTGAAATGATTTGTCCCATAAAATGTAATAAAACAAATTGGAAGTAAAATTGGTAGCAAAAGGAGAGTGATTAGATTGCTGAAGAGTGAGGAGAGAGATGGGGCTGCAGTTTGAGCCCAGGATTGTGCAGACTGCACGCACTGTTCTCATAGTAAATGTTCTGGCAATCTGATCTGTTGTGTTCAGTATCAGGTGCTTTCCTGGGATGACAGGACAGGAGGAAAAACAGCTGGAATATTCCCACTGTCCAGCACAGAGAGGGAAAACAGCTGGAATATTCCCACTGTCCAGCACAGAGAGGGAAAACAGCTGGAATATTCCCATTGTCCAGCACAGAGAGGGAAAACAGCTGGAATATTCCCACTGTCCGGCATGGAGAGGGAAAACAGCTGGAATATTCCCACTGTCTGGCGCAGAGTGGAGTAGTCTCTAGAGGAGCAGTCACAGTGTGGATAAATCAGGCTGCTTTTTGGCTGTGATGCTGACTGTAGAGCAGAGCCAGACGGGGCGCTATATTAAAGCCCTAAATCTTCCGTTGGCTGTGTTTAGGGGCTCGCTCCTGTGCACCTGCACCCCAGGGTTCCTGCAAGACTGCCGTGTCCTGTCATTGGCCGTTTCCATGGCAGCGTGGAAGACCGGCTGAGGGGTGCATGGGCTCACCCCAAAATTAGCGGGACAGTCGGGGGGGTACAGGGGCAACCAAAGCATGTGTGAGGGGCACGCAGGACTGCACCACTGTGGCTCATCTGGGAGGGGGGCAGCATGGTGGGGGGGAGGGCGGGGCTGTATTGGGTTCAGCACTGAAATGCCCAAATTTAGGAAGTATTCAAACGATCATGATTTTGGGTGGAGTGGAGACCCTCTGGGCCTACACCCTCACCATCCGCAGGCTGCGCCCATGCTGATTGGCCAAGAGCCATGCAGGGCGGGGCATAACTGGTCACAGTGTCACAGAGAGAGGGAGAGATTCAGTCGGCCTAGGTGACTGTTGCTCAGCAGCGGCCCCTGCTGGTCAGTGGTGCGACTGCAGCCGGCTGCTGCAGCTCACGTCCGTGCTGCTCGACTGCAGAGGGTACAGCGGCAGCAGCTTGATGACGTCACACGTTTCCAAGGAGACGGCGTGCTCGCTGTCTGCTGTGCTGAATGGTGGGGATTTCAGTGTGTGAAATGGCCTGCAGAATAAAGCCTGTCTGCCAGACTTTGCTACTTTGGGCTGATTGTAACGCACGTCCAGACGGCCTTGTTCCTTGCTGTAGTGTGCTGTTTGAACAATGTGTGAGCAGAGGGTGACTGCTGTACCTGTTAATGAGTGTGTCTACCCCCCCTCCTCCCCCCCCAGGGAAGTTTAAGCTGCTGGACCAGGACCGGGACATGAGGGAACCTGTTCAGTACTTTGCCAGCGTGGAGGAAATCGCCGGAATCTTCCCTGACCGCGTGTTTGTGATGGAGGCCATCTCCTTCAGTGTGAAGGTCAGTAGAGAGGGGGTGAGGCCACTGACCACCAATCACTCACCACCAATCACCACGCCAGAATGACTTACTGTGGTCCAATCAGCACACCAGACTGACTTACTGTGGTCCAATCAGCACGCCGGACTGACTTACTGTGGTCCAGTCAGCACGCCAGACTGACTTACTGTGGTCCAATCAGCACGCCGGACTGACTTACTGTGGTCCAATCAGCACGCTGGACTGACTTACTGTGGTCCAGTCAGCACGCCGGACTGACTTACTGTGGTCCAATCAGCACGCCGGACTGACTTACTGTGGTCCAGTCAGCACGCCAGACTGACTTACTGTGGTCCAATCAGCACGCCAGACTGACTTACTGTGGTCCAATCAGCACGCCAGACTGACTTACTGTGGTCCGGGTGACCCCATGTGACCTTCTCCACTAGTGACCGCACAGGCGCCCCAGATCAAACACCCCGCTACGGGCCGGTGCTGGAGGGGCAGTTCTAGCCCTCTCTGGGCCTGTGCTGGAGGGGCAGTTATGACCCTCTCTGGGCCTGTGCTGGAGGGGCAGTTATGACCCTCTCTGGGCCTGTGCTGGAGGGGCAGTTATGACCCACTCTGGGCCTGTGCTGGAGGGGCAGTTATGACCCTCTCTGGGCCTGTGCTGGAGGGGCAGTTATGACCCTCTCTGGGCCTGTGCTGGAGGGGCAGTTATGACCCACTCTGGGCCTGTGCTGGAGGGGCAGTTATGACCCACTCTGGGCCTGTGCTGGAGGGGCAGTTATGACCCTCTCTGGGCCTGTGCTGGAGGGGCAGTTATGACCCCCCCTGGGCCGGCACTAAATCAGACATTTTATTTGCAGTTCCCATCATGCCGTCTGTTGGTCTTCACACACAAGTGCCAGAGAATTGCAGTTTCATTTGAGGTCTTGCTTCAGCCGACGGGCTCCTGGGTTACTCATGCGTGGGGACGCCCAATTTATGAGCCTGTCCCAGCTGGGACCCCACCTTGGGACGGCCCAGACAGGGGCTGTTACTGTGGAGATGTTTAAATAAGCTGTGATTACACAGCCAGGGGAGGGGGGTGGGGGGGTGGGGGGGGTAAATGTCGGGGCTCTCTCAGCGTGGGCTCCGTTAACAGAATGTGGCGAAAGCGGACGGCCTGGCATTCCGATCGTCGGGAGACGGGGGGGGGGGGGGGGGGGGGGGTCCCTGGGGATGACCTTCATTATCACCCTAAATTACACATCAGAGGGGCCCCTCCCTGCTGTACAGTAGCACCAGACACACAGACTCCAGACAGGCTCTCACAGACAGGGATCTCTCAAACCCTCTCTCTCTCTCTCTCACTCCCTATCTCTCTCTCTCCCTCTCTCTCTCTCATTCTCTCTCACTCACTCTCTCTCCCTCTCTCTCTCCGTCTCTCTCTCTCTCACTCCCTATCGCTCTCTTTCTTCCTCTCTCTCTCCCTCTCTCTCGTCTCTCTCTCCCTCTCTCTCGTCTCTCTCCCCCTCTCTACCTCCCTTCCCCCTCCCTCTCTCAATCTTCTCTCTCTTTCTCACACTCACGCCATCCATCCATCTGGTGTGATTCCAAAACTCCAAAAATACTTTTTTATTGAGGGATTCAGAATTTTTTTTGGATGCGCTTCAGATGACAAAAATCTGAGCATGTGGACCGAAGGGTTTGTGAGTGCTGGAAGAGCAGGAAAGGCGTCTTCGGAGTTTGGTGTATTTTTCCGGGAACGCTCCAGATAACCGCGCTCTTCCTCTCGTGAGTTTTCCAAATATTTACCTCCGTATGATTGGCTGAGTGTGATACTATCTGCGCTCTCTGGGGATGGGTTAATGTGGCGGGTTGGGTTAGGGTTGGGTCAGGGTTGGGTCAGGGGTAATGCTCTGTGCTCGGTCCCTCTCAGGTGGTGTCAGGGGAGTTCAGCGAGGACAGCGAGGCGTATAACTTCACGCTGCAGGCGGGCGACGAGCTGACGCTGATGGGCCAGGCCGAGATCCTGTGCGCCAAGACGGTACGCGAGAAGTCCCGCTTCAACACCATCCTGCGGCGGCTGGGCCGGGGCGGCACCTTCAGCCGGCAGGTGAAGGGCAAGATGCCCTGCCTGATCTGCATGAACCACCGCACCAACGAGAGCATCAGCCTGCCCTTCCAGTGCCGCGGACGCTTCAGCACGCGCAGCCCGCTGGAGCTGCAGATGCAGGACGGCGAGCACACCATCCGCAGCATCATCGAGAAGGTGCGCCTGCCCGTCAACGTCAGCGTGCCCAGCCGGCCCCCCCGCAACCCCTACGACCTGCACGTCATCCGCGAGGGGCACCGCTACAAGCTGGTCAGCATCATCTCCAAGACCGTGGTGCTCTGCTGCATCCTGCGCAAGGAGGAAGTGGCGCCCTTCCACTTCCTGTTGCTGACGGACATGCCCCGCTTCCTCCTGCCGGAGGGGCTGCTGCGGGGCGACCCCGGGTTCGAGAAGACGGCGCTAGAGTGCGCCCTCTTGTGCCAGGAGCACTTCAACGCGGACGACTACTCTCGGGCGGTGCGGGAGGTGAAGACGGACCTGGCGGAGGAGTGCGGCAGCCCCCGCAGGGTGCGGCTGTGCCTGCAGGGCCTGGGTTCGGGGCCCCTGGGGTACCCGCGGGACGAGCTGGCGCAGTCCTTCCAGCGGCTGTCGCTGTGCGTGTACAGCGGGACGCTGGCCCATGCCAACGGGGAGCCCCCCTCGCTGCTCCCCCACGGCTGCAGGGACTCCCTGGGGGAGCAGCACATCCTGCCCCACGAGCTGCTCACCCCCGCCGACGGGGGCGGGGTGGGGGGCGACCCCGAGCGGGAGTACATGACCCCCGACTGGGCCGAGATCGAGTACCGGGACCCCGCCCCCGAGCAGGCCGAGATCCCGTACGAGGAGCTGTGGGCCAATCAGACGCCGGGAAGCTACGGCGAAGGCGGGGGCTTGGCCGGTGGGCTGGACTGTGGAGGAGGAGGGGGGGGGAAAGGAGAGCAGAGCCTCATCTCCTTCACCTCCTCCGGCACCTCCCTGGAGGCCACGCTGGGCCCCGCCCACATCGCCTGTGGTGCAGATGGAGGCAGGAAGAGTGCCGACTCCGCCCCCTGTCCCGCCCAAATCAGAAGCTGTAAGTACCGTTAGCCCCGCCCCCTGTCCCACCCAAATCAGAAGCTGTAAGTACCGTTAGCCCCGCCCCCTGTCCCACCCAAATCAGATCTGTAAGTACTCATAGCCCCGCCCCCTGTCCCACCCAAATCAGAGCTGTAAGTACTTAGTCCCGCCCCCTGTCCCGCCCAAATCAGAGCTGTAAGTACCGTTAGCCCTGCCCCCCGTCCTGCCCCCTGTTCTGTCCAAATCAGAAGCTGTAAGTACTGTTGGCCCCGCCCCCTGTCTTACCCAAGCTCTCTTGTGAGTGTGTAAGTGTGTGTGTATATGTGAATGTATGAGAGGGTGTGCGAGTGTGTATGTATAAGTGTGTGTGTGTGTGTGTGTGTGTGTGTAAAGAGTGTGTTGTACATTCACACAGGCCAGAGGGTGGTTTATGAGGCCTGTGTGATGCTGAATAATTGATACAGCGCTGCTTTTACATTCCAGTCAGTGACCACAGAGTTCCTGGAACTCTGCTCTCTCACACACACACACACGCACGCACGCACACACGCACACACGTGAATATGCGTGAATGCGTATGTATGTGCATGCGTGTTTCTGTGTGTTTGTTTTCCTGTAGATTGCTGGTGTGTATAAACCCAGCTTGTGGCAGTGTGCAGTGTGCAGTGTGCAGAGGAGGTGGTGTGTATAAACCCAGCTTGTGGTAGTGTGCAGTGTGCAGAGGAGGTGGTGTGTATAAACCCAGCTTGTGGCAGTGTGCAGTGTGCAGAGGAGGTGGTGTGTATAAACCCAGCTTGTGGCAGTGTTCAGAGGAGGTGGTGTGTATAAACCCAGCTTGTGGTAGTGTGCAGTGTGCAGAGGAGGTGGTGTGTATAAACCCAGCTTGTGGTAGTGTGCAGTGTGCAGAGGAGGTGGTGTGTATAAACCCAGCTTGTGGTAGTGTGCAGTGTGCAGAGGAGGTGGTGTGTATAAACCCAGCTTGTGGCCGTGTGCAGTGTGCAGAGGAGGTGGTGTGTATAAACCCAGCTTGTGGCAGTGTGCAGTGTGCAGTGTGTAGTGTGCAGTGTTGATCTGAAGGGGCTGCTGGCGGTTGGCGGAGCATGTTGTGCGTTTGGCGGGGGGGGGGGGGGGGCTGGGCTGGGCGGGGGCCCGGCTGATGGGCCTCACTTTACCCTGCAATTATCCTGTGACTCACATCCCCCCCCCCCCCCCCCCCCCGCTTCTCCCAGACCTGCTATTATACTTCAGTACTACCCACTCCTGTATCCTGCATCACCACACACGCACACGCACACGCACACGCACACACACACGCACACAAACACACACGCACACGGACACACGCACACGCACACGCACACGCACACGGACGCACACGCACACACGTACACGCACGCACACACGACACACGGACACACACACGCACACGGACACACGCACACATGCACACGCATACACACACGCCTACACGCACACACATACACATATACACACACGCACATACACGAACGCACACGCACACACACACATGCGGACACACACGCATGCACATGCACACACACACACACACACACACACACTGTCATTTGTGATATATTACCTGCATTGTGTGAGTAAAGCTCATTTTAGAGGTCCCCTGTTGTACTGACATCTTTCCCTTTCCCTCCTTTACTCTGCCCATCCCTTTTTCCCTCTCCCTCTCTCTTTCTCTTCCTCTCTCATCCCTGCCTCTTCCTCCCCTCTCTCTCTTTCTCTTCCTCTCTCATCCCTGCCTCTTCCTCCCCTCTCTCTTCCCCTCTCTCTCTCTCCCTCTCTCTCTCTCTCTCTCTAGGTGAAGGAGGAGTGCCGGTTCCTCAATGCTCCCCCTGTCCCTCCCAGAGGAACCAAAGGGGGCCCCGCCCCCAGCCCTCCTGTCCCCCCCCGTTTCCCCAAGGTCCCGCCCCCAAAGCCTGGGCAGGGCCCCGCCTCCCACTGTCCCAGCCCCTCCCTGTCCTACTACTCATCCGGACTGCAGGATGTGTGAGTATTCTGATTGGCCCCCAAGTACTGTCCTGATTGGCTCAATCGAAGCTAATGCCCAAAAAAACTGTTTTCTGACAGTGACTTACCATTAGCACTTATAATTTTCACTATTAGCACTTGAAAAAGTTGTGTATAGTTTATGTGGTGTGTTATCAGGCAGAAAATTATCCTAGTTTTCATATTATTTTTATTTTGGGCCCAGTATCTCTTTGTCTCTTGCCTGTGTCTTTCATTAAGGGTCTTCCTTTACTGCATGTAAGAGGAACTTCAAATAGCAACACAGCATGTCTCGCTTCCAAGGCCTTTTTTTTGGGGGGGGGGGGGATTTAAGCTAGATATGTTTCAGGGCATAGGTAGCCATTACAGATAACTCATCCCCCAGCACCCCCCTCCCCTCAGATCTCCTGGCTCGATGAGGTCAGTTTGCAAACAGGCGTCTTGTGACCTGGCACCTGGAGCAGAGTCAGTGGCCCTGTCGAACCCGTCATCCCCGGGACGGGCACAAAGGCCCCCATTCAGCACCCCTGTCCCGCTCCAAACCAGCCTCCTCACATACCAAACTGTTTTAATTGGCATTAGTGCAGTAAATGAGTTATTTCCCCTGCTACGCACAGGAAACTGTGCCCCCCCCCCCCCCCCCCACACACACACCATGCTGCTCCATACCCCGGTCTGTTTGTTGGTTTTCTTAGGTCGAGTTGGTGGCGTCCCCATCATGTGAATCTAAATGAGCACAACCACCTGTCTGTCTGTCTGTCTGATGTGTGTCTGTCTGTCTGTGTGTTTGTCGGTGTGTGTGTGTGTGTGTGTCTGTCTGATGTCTGTCTGTCTGTCTGCTGGTGTGTGTCTATCTGCCTGTGTGTGTCTATGTGTTTGTCTGTCTGTCTGTCGGTGTGTTTGTCTCATGTGTGTCTGTCTGCCTGTCTGTCTGTCTGATGTGTGTGTGTCTGTCTGTGTCATTTTGGTGGAATACGGTTTATTATAGTGAAGAAACAGCTTCTTGGGTGGATGAATAGTTGAAGGGCTCATTGGGCTGGACTCACCACGTCTGTCCTGAATATTTGCTCACAGTTGAACGTCTGGCTTTGTCTTCCTGCACAAACAGCTCAGTGATCACCTAAATTATCTTGCCAAACTCATCTGTGTGAAGAAAAACGCTGGAAAACGCCGAACACTGTATTTAACTGTGAGTCAGAGCTCAGGATAGGATCTTCCATTTTACATTTGACTTACAGATCTAGTCTAAGTCACATCCAAGATAGATCCAGGCCAGGGAGGGGTTGTGTTATTAATGTGTTGTGTAAACTCCTCCTAAATGTGGGGTTTTGGGGGGGTTGTGTTATTAATGTGCAGTGTAAATTCCTCCTAAATGTGGGGTTTTGGGGGGGTTGTGTTATTAATGTGCAGTGTAAATTCCTCCTAAATGTGGGGTTTTGGTGGGGTTGTGTTATTAATGTGCAGTGTAAATTCCTCCTAAATGTGGGGTTTTGGGGGGTTGTGTTATTAATGTGCAGTGTAAATTCCTCCTAAATGTGGGGTTTTGTTGCAGCTCTGGCACCCGCAGCGGAAGCTGCTCTCCGTCTCCGGACTCGTACTCGCTGTACTGTTACCCGTGCACCTGGGGGGACTGCAAGACCTCCGAATCCGCCCGTCCCCTGACTGGCACCAACGGGACCCCTGGGGGGCAGCCCGCCCAGGCGTCCTGGTCCGACCCGTGGTCCTATGCCGACGGGTCGCCCAGCGTGGCCAGCGGGCGCTCCACGCCCCTCCTCAGCACAGACTCCGCCCACAAGAGCTACTACAGCTGCCCCAGACTCAAGCCCCCCCCCTCCCAGAAGCGCTTTGCCCCTTTTGGGGCACTGAACCCCTTCGCCAACCCCGGCTACTCCAGGAGCCCGTCCTCGTCCCCCGCGGAGTGGCAGGACCCCCCCGAATGCCGGAGGTCCCCCTCGCTGTGCTCCGAGGCCTTCGAACCCTTCGACCCCAGTGGTGGGCGGAGCCTGTCTCCTGACAGCCCCGCCCCCGGCTCGGGGGACTGCCCTCACGAACAGCCAGGGAAAGGGGAGGAGGGGGTCCCTGGGCCCCCCCCGGCCGCGCCCCCCCGGCCAGCCAAGCCATCAGGCTTTGAGGCTGAAAACATCCTGGTCCGCAGCCCCGCCCCCCTGTCCCCTACCCCCCTGTGCCCCGCCCCCCTGTCCCCTACCCCCCTGTGCCCCGCCCCCTTGTCCCCCACCCCTCTGTCCCCCACCCCCCTGTGCCCCGCCCCCCTGTCCCCTGCTGCCGTTCGGGGTGCGGAGGGGGGTGTGACCCGGGTTTACCTCACGCAGGGGGTCATCGAGGCCCCTCCCACGGGCACGCCCACGCGGAGCAGCTCCGAGAGCTCGTCCGCCTCCTCGGGCGAGGCCCCGCCCCCCCAGCAGCCGCGGGCCAATGGGGAGCGGCCGGCCTGGCACCCGCCGTCAGACCTGTCCACGCTGTCGGTGGAGGAGGTGTCGCGCTGCCTGCACTTCATCGGCCTGGCGGACGACGTGCTGGCGTTCTTCGTGCGCGAGCGCATCGACGGCAGCATCTTCGTCCAGCTGACCGAGGAGATTCTGTCCGACGACTTCCACCTCACCAAGCTGCAGGTGAAGAAGATCATGCAGTTCATCAAAGGATGGCGGCCCAAAATCTGATCCCCCCAAGCCCCCCCAGGACTGCACTCCGGGAGTCTGGGGTTTCCCAGACGCTGGAAGAAGGGGAGGGCGGAACCATGGTAACAGAGGTGAAACCGTGGTAACAGAGGAGAGTCCCATGGAGTTTTTAATGAGGGGAGAGGGGACTCTCATCACCCTGTGAATGGCCTTCTGATCCACACACACACACACACACACACACACGTGCAGACACACACACACACACAGTCACACACGCGCGCACACACTCAGATCGGTCGCAGATATGTCACTGTACTGTTGTTTTATTTTAGACACAGACCCTGTGTGGGCAGTCACCCCTGTGCAGAGGCATCTGTATGTTACACGTATGTGCATCATGAAGGGTTTGGCACCGTGTGACAGAAGACCGACAGGTAGCCCTGTAAACAGCCTGTCCAGCGTGGGCAGTCGGAACTCTTCTACTGGGACCAGAACATGCGTCTCAGACGCACCAGAAGAACAAAAAAAGAGTGAAAAGTGATACGTTGAAGAATATGGTACTGTATGTTTAACCCAGGCCCGTGATGTCATACCTGTGTGCCTGGACTCTGTGGATCATTTTAAATGTGCCTTGTGAAAGTTCCCCCACCCCCCTCCCCCCAATCTACACCCAAAACAAAATAACCGAAAGACACATGCTTGCACCGAGACAGATTAGCATTAGAAGTGAATGAGGTCAACACTGTGGGGAAAAGCACAAATCTCACTTTGATTTTTAGCCAATGTCTGCGGGGGGCGCTGTGTCTGCAGGTGTAACTCCAGTCCTGGAGGGCCGCAGTGTCTGCAGGTGTAACTCCAGTCCTGTGGGGGGCGCTGTGTCTGCAGGTGTAACTCCAGTCCTGTAGGGGGCGCTGTGTCTGCAGGTGTAACTCCAGTCCTGGAGGGCCACAGTGTCTGCAGGTGTAACTCCAGTCCTGTAGGGGGCGCTGTGTCTGCAGGTGTAACTCCAGTCCTGTAGGGGGCGCTGTGTCTGCGTTATGGCTCGGTCCCGCTACAGAAGGGCTGAATTCTGTTTAGTGTTTTTCGGAAGTTGCCTCCTTGAGTGTTTCTGACAGCTGCCCCCCACCCCAGCCCCCCGCTCCTCACTCCCGGTACGAACGCTCGAAACCTCTTCTGGGGCGAAATCATGAGACATTTTCCTCTCTTGAACGTGCAGGGTGGGCGTCCTTGTGCTTGTGTGGGTGGAAACGCTTTGTGTTGTGCCTTCAGCCCCCCCACCCCCCCGGCACATGTATCACAGTTCCTGGGAAGCTGCAGAATACTCGTGCATTCATCGCCTCTCAAAAACAGCCACTTGTGAAGCAGAGAGCCTCTTCCACAGCACAGGGGCTTCGAGTACAATCCCAAACTTGGGTTTTAAATTCTGTGCATACCCAATTTTGTTTATAAATCAAAAGAAAGAAAAAAAATAGTAACTTGTTAGTGTAGAACTTTTAAAGGGAAACCAGGCTGTCTTTTCTACATCAGTCAGACCAGGGCTGTAATTAAGTACGTTGTGTTAAGGCTGTAATTTGAGTTTACTAATCACTGCTCTGCACACGCGCAGCAGCCCGTGTGTCAGACGCTGGGAAATTACAGCGTAATGCTGGGGTTTAACATCTCTGCTCCCTGAAGTTTGCGTGTATATTTATGGATCTTTCCCTCCCCCAAACCCTGTCCCTTCTGTAGAACATTATTGTTATTGAATAATATTTAACAACAATGGTAGCGTTATTTCAATTGTACTGAAATTTTATTTCTTGTATGATTTTAATCCTTATGGATTAGTAAAAAAGGAAAAAATAAATAGTGCAAAAAAACACTGAAAAAGAATTCTTGTTTATTTCACTTGCATGGGAAATTGTACAAATTGTGACGTGATTTTTTTTGAGCTCATTCCTGTGTTTATTTCGATATCAAAATTCTTTTCACAGGTATGGATACCGTAAAGGAAACCAAAGCAGACATGGCCTTTCGTACACTAGTTTTGACGTTCAGCCAGCAGGAAACAGTCAGACGCAGCACCCATACGAGTCATCCTGGCGATTACAGGAAGAAAAACAAAAGTGCAAAAACCTGAATTCAGATGAACATCATTTGAGTCGTTTAGATTCTAAGGCAACTTAGATTTGAGAAACTTACTGCAAGTACTTCAATATTAGGAAGACATTTAGTACATACAATTAAATTTACATGCCCCAAACTCCCACATTCCCAGAGCTCCTGTTTGAAGGCCGAAGGCTCGTTTCCATTGGTGGCAGCGCGTTTCTATGGGAACAGCAGTGACGGCAGGTGGTCAGGTGGGCGGAGCTACTTGTGGAATTTCTTGCTGCCGTCCTTGGCGTGGTCCAGCAGCAGTTGGCACGGGGTGAACTGGTCCCCGTACACCTCCTCGAACCTCCGCATCTTCCCCACCAGCTTATCGGCACCAATGCTGTCCACGAATCGGAACGGACCTGTGGGGGGAGGAGGCGGGGTCAGACGGAGGCAGCCATCTTCTCAACCAAACGGTCCTTTTTCAAGCCGAGGCTCGATTCTAATGAACCCGTGACCCTGCGCTGGTTTAGCAGGGGAACCTCGAACCGCAGCACTGGGGCGGTGTGTGTGCTGGCTCTGTGCCTAAAACAACTTTAGCGCTTAACGTGCGTCACACTGACTGGCTAAATACTCCTCACTGAATTCAGTCAGAGCTGGTTCATCTGTATGTGAAGTATTGAAAGCCTTCACAGACAGGCCTGTAGTGCGTTAGAGCGCCCCCTGCTGTACCAGCGCAGTCACTGCAGACAGACCACCACTGGCTGCATTATTGGGGCTCAAACCCACGCCCTCCAAGTCCCCGGTGTCTTGTGGGGTCTCACCTCCAAGGCAGGGGGGGAACCCCAGCCCAAACACCGCTCCGATGTCCCCCTCCACAGGGTTACCCAGAATGCCCTCCTGCAGACACAGCACCGCCTCGTTCACAAACCGGGACACCAGTCTGTACTGAACATCGGAGTCCGACGACCTGCAATAGAACCGCAAACAGCCAGTTTAGGAGCCCTGTCCAACACAGGGGTCCTAGTCCCAGAGAGCCACAGGGTCTGCTGGGGTCCCCAGCCCTGTGGCTCCCCAGGACCAGGCCGTCTGTACCAGACTCTCGCCTAAAAGCCCAAAATCGCCCCACCCATCTTACACTGCAGGGGGCGCTGTCATTCTGAACTTCTCCAGAATCTCCTCCGCTCCAGGGTTGGTGTTCTTCTCTTTGACCCCCGGCTCATAGATGTAGCAGCCCTTCCCAGACTTACGGCCTGTAGAAAAAACCACAGACATTAACGCCGGTTTTCAGAATGGGGATTATCCAAATAAACTCGGCTGCTGGCCGTTTGCAGAACTGTTTAGATGTTTAGTATCTCGTGGATCTGGCTTGTAACTCATGCACACACTAGGGGGAGCTCTTGGCACTAGTTGCTGAAAGTGGTGACACTTATTTCTGGAGTGTCAGCGTGTGCTGCATGTTGGCCTCTGCGTGACCTTCGTTTGAGTACTGCAGCGAGGCTGTGCAGGTGACTTCAGGCAAAGTCCCAGGGGGCCATGCAGGAGCTTTGCATCGATGACACGTGTCCTTGTAATGCAAAATGTTTTGTTTTGATAATCAGGCAGTTTTTGCCTAAAGAACTGGAGCTGCTCGGTCCTAAAAGCCTGGAAAGCTTATCTCCTCTGGGCAGGAGCTCAGACACACTGCAGCTCCGACGGCTTTGGGCAGCGGTAAAACACCCATGTGACTGTTACTGATGGACAGCAGGTCAGTGATGTCATAGTCAGCGCTTAAACACCATGAACAAAACGCACAGCTTTCAAAACTCACTTTCCAAAGAGGACTGGACCCCCTGCTCAGAGTTCAGCTCCGCACTCCAGGTTTAAACCCCTGAATCTGTTCGGCTTTGCTCCAGGTTTAAACCCCTGAATCTGTTCGGCTCTGCTCCAGGTTTAAACCCCTGAATCTGTTCGGCTCTGCTCCAGGTTTAAACCCCTGAATCTGTTCGTCTTTGCTCCAGGTTTAAACCCCTGAATCTGTTCGGCTCTGCTCCAGGTTTAAACCCCTGAATCTGTTCGGCTTTGCTCCAGGTTTTAAACCCCTGAATCTGTTCGGCTCCGCGCTGCAGGGGTTTAAACCCCTGATGTTTTGGGTTTCTCTGGCCTTACCCTTGAACCCTCGGTCCACCATGGTCTTCAGCACCTCCACGTTCCCGCCGCCGAACCGCGAGCCGAAGGCCTTGCCCAGGTCCTCCGCTACGTGGGCGGCCACGTCGATGCCCACCTCGTCCGCCAACGCCGCCGCGCCCACCGGGAAGCCGAAGCTGGTGGTGAGGGAGTCCAGCTTCTTAGGCCCCACCCCCTCCTGCCAAACGCACACGCGCACGCATGAGCGCACACGCTACCGTACATGCATACACGCTAACACACACACACACGAACACACACGCTAACACACACACACACACACACACACTAACCCACACGCGCGCACATGCTAACACACCTTACCATGCATACGCACACGCTAACACACACACGCACACACCAACCCACATGCGCACGCGAACATACTACCACACACGTTACCATGCATGTGTACATGCTAACACACACACACGTACACACTAGCTAACACACACACACACACTAACCCACATGCGCGCACATGCTAACACACACACACCTTACCGTACATGCATACACGCTAACACACACTAACCCACACGCGCGCACACACTAACACACTACCATACATGCGTACACACAGGCACACGCTCAAGTAAACTCACCTGCAGGACTCGCACTGCTTCAGCCAACATAGGAGCCAAACACCTGGTGGTGTAGAACCCGGGACCGTCCTGGGGGGGGGGGGGGGGGGTTAGGGTGTGTGCTGAACATCTCAGCCAGATGTTCAGCACACATTTCAACACACCTCCAAACTCAAACAGCCAATCGCAGCACTCCACAGCTAGACCTGAACAATAAGACACACCTCCAAACTAAAACAGCCAATCACATCGCTCCACAGCTAGAGCCCACAGGACTGGATGAGCACAGCTGCGTTTGGGTCTCTGACAGTGTGAAGTGTTTCTGGGGGTTGTGACCCCCTCACTGGTAACTGGGGGTGTTCAGAGTGTGAGAACTGACCCCGACCACCACGATGACCTTGCCCTGCTTCAGGCCCACGGCCACTGCGGCCGCGGTGGTGTCCTGAGACGTCTTATCGGTGGTGATGATCTCCAGCAGCTGCATCTTGTCCACTGGAGAGAAGTAGTGCATTCCGATAACCTGGAGAGGAGCAGAACAGCCAATCATTAACCAGTCTTACACTGTCAGCCCCGCCCCCTTCCCATCCCCGCACCAATCAGAGTGACTCGCCTTCTCTGGCCTCTGGCTGGCGGCAGCGATGTCTTTGATTGGCAGAGCGGACGTGTTGGTGGCGAATATGCAGTGTGGGGGGATGACCTGTAGAGGGGGAAATAGACATCAGCTTCACAGTCCAATACTGCACTCTTACACAAGCTGTGTGTGCGCATGTGTGAGAGAGTGTGTGTGTGTGTGTGTGTGTGTGTGTGTGTGTGTGTGTGTGTGTGTGTGTGTGTGTGTGTGTGTGTGTGTGAGAGAGAGAGAGAGAGAGAGAGAGAGAGAGAGAGAGAGAGAGAGAGAGAGAGAGAGAGAGAGAGAGAGAGAGAGAGAGAGAGAGAGAGAGAGAGAGAGAGAGAGAGAGAGAGAGAGAGAGAGAGAGAGAGAGAGAGAGAGAGAGAGAGAGAGAGAGAGAGAGTGTGCCTTCGCTACTCCTGTAGGCTGCGAGGTGCGGAGGCAGAGAGGTGGATTGTGGGTATTAATGCGGTCAGCTCACCGCCTCCACTTCCTTCAGGACGCGGTGCTTGATGGCGAGGTCCTCGAACACGGCCTCGATCACCATGTCCACTTTCCCGAATCCGGCGTAGTCCAGTTGACCCGTCAGGTTGGACAGGATGCTGTCCCTCTCAAAAGAGGTGATGCTCCGTTTCTTGGTCTTATCGTTCAGACTGGGGAAACAAAACCGCTATAAACACACAGCATCTAAATCACTTTGAATCAAAATTATTACAAAACAACCAAAAGAAAACAAATACCTATTTTATTCATTTTAAATTTTTATTTGGTTAGTTTTATCCCAAAAGTAACAGGATAAGAGTACTGCCCACTATGCCCTAAGTGTTGATCAATAGGTGGTGATTTACACAGTTGCAACCAATTAGAGGCCATGACTGGGCCACCAATCAGAAGTAAGCATCCACTACATGTATTCATATTTATCTCGTGTCTTCATGAGCACTTTAAATTGATCTTAAAACGAGACTGCGGAGTCTTTAAAATGTGCAGCAGGCTAATCCCTGCAGTGCCCTCTGGTGGCAGACTGTGGTACTGGCGCTGGACAGACCCTTTGTAGACCTGCTGCTGGCCTCTGTTCAGTCCCTCCACAGTGGTGTCCTTCAGGATGGTGTTAATGCCCTTATCCACTGTCACCTGGGCGATGCCCGCCCCCATCAGACCCGCCCCCAAGATGGCCAGATTCCTGAAAACATAAATAAAGAAAAAAAATACACACATAAATACACACATACACACAGAGAAGAGCACCACTTCTGATCAATTCAAGTGCCAGTGTCAAAGTGTTCAGACCTTCTGTTCAGGGAGCAGGAAAAGGAGGTGTTAAGTGACCAGCCTTGCAGTTTGAATGTGTGTGTGTGTGTGTGTGTGTGTGTGAGTGAGTGCTCATCCTCCATTACTTACTTCACCTCCCTCTCTGGAACCCCAAAGCGGTTCTTCTTGCAGATCACCTGACCGTGATACAGACCAATCAGAGCCTGGGATTCAGGGCTCATCGCCAGCTTCCCAAAATTCTGCGGAGATACAGATACATACATATATACACATATATATATACACACACACACACACACACACCCCCTTCTGAACTCTAAGCCACTAACTGTTTCTCAGGAGAGTAACTCACCTGCGATTCAGCCAGGTAGCCAGACTCTGACCCCTGCTCTAGCCCCGTCTTCACACACTGCAGGAGAAAAGACCATGTGACCCGTGACTAGCCAATAACACACTGTGGGAGAAAAGACCATGTGACCCGTGACTAGCCAATAACACACACAGCGGGAAAAGACCATTTGAAACTTCACGAGCCAGTAAAACAGCCTTTCTTTTTATTATTTCTTTTCAACCATTTTTAAATCACAAATTGCCAGTCCTGTTGGGTTTAGCCACACCCCCTGGGTTTAGCCACACCCCCGCTCACTCACCTCGATGATCTTGAGGGGCGCGGGGTACAGGCCCTTGGACTGTTTCATCACTTTACCCGTCACCGTCTTATAGATCTGCTGCCGCACAAATGGGATCCCCATCACATAATCCTGCACCTCTGCAGAGACAAGCAGGGAGGCACAGAGGCACCAGTGTCACAGACAGAGTCACTACAGAGTCACAGAGTCAGAGTCCCTACAGAGTCACAGAGTCTGAGTCAGAGTCCCTACAGAGGCACAGAATCACAGAGTCAGAGTCCCTACAGTCACAGAGTCAGAGTCAAAGTCACTACAAAGTCAGAGACAGAGTCCCTACAGAGTCACAGAGTCAGAGTCCCTACAGAGGCACAGAGTCACAGAGTCTGAGTCAGAGTCCCTACAGAGTCACAGAGTCTGAGTCAGAGTCCCTACAGAGGCACAGAGTCACAGAGTCAGAGTCCCTACAGAGTCACAGAGTCTGAGTCAGAGTCCCTACAGAGGCACAGAGTCAGAGTCCCTACAGAGTCAGAGACAGAATCCCTACACAGAGTCTGAGTCAGAGTCCCTACAGAGTCAGAGACAGAGTCCCTACACAGAGTCAGAGTCGATGCTGATAACTGCATTGTTACATATCACAGACAGTTAGACCAGATATTCCACTAGATAACCATGTACAGTTAGTCTACAAAATGACAGGTCATTTTTCAAAAAATCCTAATATTAAATCATTCTGCAACATGACTGGAGATATCCAGCTCAGCTGCTCTTCACATTTCCCCTCCATTTGCGCTATAAATTATAAGTCATGGGTCCCACTCCCAACACCTTCCCCGACCCCCGCCCCGCCCCCCAACATGAGAACAACTCACTCTCCATCATGCCTTTCTTTTTGCTCAGTTTGATTTTCTTGTTGGCGATGTCTTTGGCGTAACCCACAGCAACCTCTTCTAGATAGTCAATGGTTCGTTCCTCCGGGCTTTTCAAACCTGGGCCTTAGAAAGGAAAAAGAAACGCACGTCACTCCCCCTCCTGGGGCCCAAAGCTTTTAAACGCACACACCCATTCACTATCATTCCTGCGTCATCCTTCAGGAGACTGTAAATCCAGTTATGCTGGCTGTGTCGGCAGACATGCACATGATGCTCCACATTAGCAAGACCGCTGAACGAGCGCAGTCTTACCCAGGGGGAGTACGAGCGCAGTCTTACCCAGGGGGAGTACGAGCGCAGTCTTACCCAGCGGGAGTACGAGCGCAGTCTTACCCAGGGGAGTACGAGCGCAGTCTTACCCAGGGGGAGTACGAGCGCAGTCTTACCCAGGGGGAGTACGAGCGCAGTCTTACCCAGGGGGAGTACGAGCGCAGTCTTACCCAGCGGGAGTACGAGCGCAGTCTTACCCAGCGGGTACGAGCGCAGTCTTACCCAGGGGGAGTACGAGCGCAGTCTTACCCAGCGGGAGTACGAGCGCAGTCTTACCCAGCGGGAGTACGAGCGCAGTCTTACCCAGCGGGTACGAGCGCAGTCTTACCCAGCAGGAGTACGAGCGCAGTCTTACCCAGGGGGTACGAGCGCAGTCTTACCCAGGGGCAGTACGAGCGCAGTCTTACCCAGCGGGTACGAGCGCAGTCTTACCCAGGGGGAGTACGAGCGCAGTCTTACCCAGCGGGAGTACGAGCGCAGTCTTACCCAGCAGGAGTACGAGCGCAGTCTTACCCAGGGGGTACGAGCGCAGTCTTACCCAGGGCAGTACGAGCGCAGTCTTACCCAGCGGGTACGAGCGCAGTCTTACCCAGGGGAGTACGAGCGCAGTCTTACCCAGGGGGAGTACGAGCGCAGTCTTACCCAGCGGGTACCCAGTCTTACCCAGGGGAGTACGAGCGCAGTCTTACCCAGCGGGAGTACGAGCGCAGTCTTACCCAGCGGGAGTACGAGCGCAGTCTTACCCCGGGAGTACGAGCGCAGTCTTACCCAGCGGGAGTACGAGCGCAGTCTTACCCAGCGGGTATACGAGCGCAGTCTTACCCAGGGGAGTACGAGCGCAGTCTTACCCAGCGGGAGTACGAGCGCAGTCTTACCCAGCGGGTACGAGCGCAGTCTTACCCAGCGGGAGTACGAGCGCAGTCTTACCCAGCGGGGTACGAGCGCAGTCTTACCCAGCGGGAGTACGAGCGCAGTCTTACCCAGCGGGTACGAGCGCAGTCTTACCCAGCGGGAGTACGAGCGCAGTCTTACCCAGGGGGAGTACGAGCGCAGTCTTACCCAGGGGGAGTACGAGCGCAGTCTTACCCAGCGGGAGTACGAGCGCAGTCTTACCCAGGGGGAGTACGAGCGCAGTCTTACCCAGCGGGTACGAGCGCAGTCTTACCCAGGGAGTACGAGCGCAGTCTTACCCAGGGGGAGTACGAGCGCAGTCTTACCCAGCGGGAGTACGAGCGCAGTCTTACCCAGGGGGAGTACGAGCGCAGTCTTACCCAGCGGGAGTACGAGCGCAGTCTTACCCAGCGGGTACGAGCGCAGTCTTACCCAGCGGGTACGAGCGCAGTCTTACCCAGGGGAGTACGAGCGCAGTCTTACCCAGGGGGAGTACGAGCGCAGTCTTACCCGAGCGCAGTCTTACCCAGGGGGAGTACGAGCGCAGTCTTACCCAGCGGGTACGAGCGCAGTCTTACCCAGGGGAGTACGAGCGCAGTCTTACCCAGCGGGTACGAGCGCAGTCTTACCCAGCGGGTACGAGCGCAGTCTTACCCAGCGGGAGTACGAGCGCAGTCTTACCCAGCGGGAGTACGAGCGCAGTCTTACCCAGCGGGAGTACGAGCGCAGTCTTACCCAGGGGGAGTACGAGCGCAGTCTTACCCAGCGGGAGTACGAGCGCAGTCTTACCCAGCGGGTACGAGCGCAGTCTTACCCAGGGGGAGTACGAGCGCAGTCTTACCCAGCGGGAGTACGAGCGCAGTCTTACCCAGCGGGAGTACGAGCGCAGTCTTACCCAGCGGGAGTACGAGCGCAGTCTTACCCAGCGGGAGTACGAGCGCAGTCTTCCCCAGCGGGAGTACGAGCGCAGTCTTACCCAGGGGGAGTACGAGCGCAGTCTTACCCAGGGGGAGTACGAGCGCAGTCTTACCCAGCGGGTACGAGCGCAGTCTTACCCAGCGGGTACGAGCGCAGTCTTACCCAGCGGGAGTACGAGCGCAGTCTTACCCAGCGGGTATGAGCGAGCGCAGTCTTACCCAGCGGGTACGAGCGCAGTCTTACCCAGCGGGTATGAGCGCAGTCTTACCCAGCGGGTACGAGCGCAGTCTTACCCAGCGGGTCCACCAGCTGGTGCACCAGGCCCATCTTCTTGGCTTTGTCAGCCCGAATGTTTCTGCCGGTCAACATCATGTCAAAGGCACTGGGGATGCCCACCTGTGTTAAAAACACACACACACACACAAACGCACATTACACACACCCACACACACGCATGCACACACACACACGCACGCACACCAGGAAAGGGGCTTTAATCCGCTGCAGTGAGGACATTAAATTCATCCAGAAGAGCTAGCGTTTGGGCAAAGTTGGCATGTGTAGGCGAAGCCCGTGTGTTTAGGGCGGAGCCCATGTGTTTTGGGTGGAGCCTGTGTATTTGGGCGGAGCCTGTGAGTTTAGGGCGGAGCCCGTGTGTTTGGGTGGAGCTGGCATGCGTAGGCGGTGCCTGTGCGTTGGCATGGCGATACTGACCATTTTGGGCAGCCGCTGTGTCCCGCCGGCGCCGGGCAGCAGGCCCAGCATGACCTCGGGCGTGCCCAGAACCGTCTTCTTGCTCTTAGTGGCCACTCTGTACTGGCAGGCGATGGCAAACTGGGACACACAGCACACAACATCAATAACCGCTCAATGCACCCCCATCTGGTGGCTAAATAAAGGTACTGCAGCTCTACGGGGTGGGGAGTAACATCAAAATGGAGAAATCTAAACCCTGTCCTGCATGACCAAACTCCAGCCGCTTGATTTAAGGTGGTATGAGCAGAATAATTTAAGGTGGAATGAGCAGAGTAATTTAAGGTGGCTCGCAGTCATTAAAAAGATTCTGTTCCCTCAAGCACAGCAAAGGATGGCTTTTGCTTTTTGCCTCAGTGTAAGGAGCCACATTAAAGATCAGCTTCACTGCAACACTGCAGGGCTCACATTCAACATCGCCCAATTATCCTGAGCTGGACTGCGGTGCAACGATTCTGTCGTATCCGAATCTAATCATCATCACATGATAATTCCTCCAGCTGTAGCTCTACTACTCATAACTATGAAACAGTGGATGATTATGGGGGGGGGGGGGGGGGAGCACACCCACCTCCAGCCCCCCTCCCAGGCAGGACCCATTGATGGCGGCTACAATAGGAATGGGCGACTTCTCGATCTTCTCAAACATCTTCTGCCCCTCCTGAGACAGGCTGGTCACCTCCGCATCGCTCCTACAGGCCTGGATCATGCTGTAGAGAGAAAGGAACTTTACTCAAACATAAACACCACTCTCACAGGCGAGAGGAACTTTACTCAAACACAAACACCACTCTCACAGGCGAGAGGAACTTTACTCAAACACAAACACCACTGGATCAAGCTGTAGACAGAGCAGGACGTGACGTCATGCCGCGCTGATGCATTCTGGGAGGCGGGACTCACTTGATGTCGGCCCCGGCGATGAAGCAGCCGGGTTTGGAGGAGATGAGCACGGCGCTCTTCACCGCCTCGTTGGCCCAGATCTCATTCATCACCTCCGTCATCTCCGCCTGCATCTGTATGGACAGCGTGTTCACCTGCAGGCATGGAGCACAGGGCCGTCACACACACACACGCACGCACGCACGGGCGTCACACACACACGCACACACGCACGGTCACACACACGCACGGTCTCACACACGCAGGGGCGTCACACACACGGTCTCACACACACACACACACACACACACAGGGTGGTCACACACACACACAGGGGCGTCACACACACACACACGGTCATGCAGTACCAACATGCCATTTTATAACTTAATGCTGCAATATACACAGTTTCTGCATCACTTTATAAATGACAAGGGACGTATACATGATATGCCTCATGCAGTCTGCATGAGCAATGAAGCAGGAAAGACCTTTGAGGTTGGGTCATTGATCCGAACAACTGCCACATCGTCTTTGACTTCATAGTTGACGTGGGTTCGCGCTATATCGGGAAAGAGAGAACGAGAAAGGGACTGAAATAAAGCAACAAATAAACAGGAAAACGGAGAGACAGAAGAGCGAGAGTACTTACCCAACATTGCAGGAGACACTGTGAGGTTCCGGCATGTGTGGCCTGAAAGGAAGGAATAAAAGAGTAAAAGTGATTAAATCTGAGCTTAATCACATCCATCCTGCTCATAGAGAACACTACAGTGATGGAACAGAAGCACCAGGCCAAGCGGACTGCAGGCCAAACATACTCGCTCTAGAGTACCCCTAAGACTCACACAAGGCATGACTAATCACCACAGATGAAAAAGATCAGAGCCGTGTGGTACTGTGGCTGTGAAGACAGAACAGATTTATACAGGGCTGCAGGTTCAAATCAGAGATGAGACCCTGTAGTGGGCATTTCAGAGCACGGTACTTCAGGGGAATGACTTCAGTAAACAAGCAGCTGTGCAAGTGGATAAGACGTAAGTAAATAAAATACAGAGCTGGACAAGGGTATCAGCTACACGGCTAAATGTGGCTAAATAAATGCTGTTATGTTAGCCCATTACTTTAGTCTGGGTATTATTAGTAGTATATATTTATGTTCAGGGAAACCCAGACGCACAGATTGTGTGGTCAGACGCATAGATTGTGTGGTCAGACGCACACAGATTGTGTGGTTACAGTCTCTTCCTGAGCATTCTTTTCCAGTAGCATAAGGACCTGTGACCTTTGGTCGGCATTCTTGCCTGGTTAGACTAAGACAGGTCTGTGACCTCTCTCCTACTTCTCACTCATCCTGATAACACAAGCCCTGTGTGCCACAAGCAATACAGACAGGAACAGCACAGAAATCTCATACCTCACATTTGGGCTCGTACCATATTTGCAAAATGGCAGACCTCCATAATTATGCTTATGTGAGTACGGTTTAGAACTTGGCCTGGAACACCAAGTTTAGCTAGCATGTGGACTATGAACGCAGCCACAGCTCTCTGTGGTGGAATTTTAGGCCAGTAGGTGGCGCACTTTCTGTTGAGTCCATCAAGAAACAATGCCCCTGAGTTATGGATGGGGACACTGTGTGACAGGTGGTGCCAGAGAGAAAGTGCACAGGGCCTCACACACTGTTCAACTGCACAAATACATTATAAACATGCAAATATGAAATCTGTTTAGCAGGAAACAGACCTTTGGCCGAAGCGTGCGTAATTAATATAGAACCAGAAGGTCTTGGTAGGATCACCAGTGCAAGCTATTTGTAAAGATCACAAAACATGGCTACTTAGCCCACTGAATGCACGGATTATCAACGCACTTCTATCAAAACATGTACAATTAAGTATAGCTGAATATGCTTTCATGGATTGCCATTATATTATGATCTAGTTCATGAAGAAGAAAAATAAATTCTGTAAACGTGAGCTTCTGGATGCATATGACCTTTGACCTCTGTCTGTTGGAATGGAATGACAAGACTCAGAATGATGTTCTGCTGTCCACTGAGCCCAAGATTAACCAAAACACCCAAATAAGCTTTATTTTTTCCAGGTTTTTGCTCTTCCAGGGTAAAATGTAGCCCAATATGACCAGACAATGTCTGAAATGCACACACTATACATGGATGTTATGCTGATAACACACATAACCAAAGGACTAACATCTTCACTGAACTCAGATAAACATAGCAACGGTACTTACACGGCCATAATCAAGGTTTGCACCCTTGACAGATTTCAGAAAATACTTCCCTGTATAATCAATCCCCAGCCTTCTCCCTTCCCTAGTTTCACCTTAATATCTGCCCATCAGCTGTAAATACGAAAGTACTACTTGCTGCAAGTACAATTCTACTGATGTATAAAGAGTGTGAAATTCTGACTTCTGGAGTAATAGTGTCTGGCGTATTAACATTATATAAACACAACCTTGTCTCAACTGTTAAATTGCGTTGGGAAAAGACACCACGTACACACGTACAGTGCAGATACCACCATGAGACGGTGAGCATTTAAATCCACTGACCTTCCTGAAGGGCAGACTATCTGGGAGCCCTCTGACGACCTTAATTAACACTAAACCGAGTTAATCTAGATTTAACTAAATCTAGCCTAAGTAGCGGAACGCGAGCACAAAAAAACAAAAACAAACAAAAAAAGTCAAGGCTACATAGAGCGCCACTAGCAAAATAAACATTAGCTAGTGAGCTAAAACGTATTGGCTACACCTTGACCAATGCCACTCAAATAGGAGCAGACTGTTCATTAAAATGTTACACAGCAGCTGTAAACCAACCCCAATTCATGCTGGCGACAGTCGATGTTAGCTATACAGCGTTCTGACAGTTTCTTACATGGTACTACAATGGACAGTTCGCTTGCTAGCCAGGTAAATGATGTTACTGCTAAGCTATGCACATAATATTACTGCTAGCCAACCCAGATAGCTGGCCATAGTTCTTAATGATTGTTACGAAAAATCTTTAAACACAGAAAAAATGTTCTTCCCAAGTTCATCAAGTTCCCACCGATACATTAGACAACTTGTTAGCTTGTTGGACTTCGGTAACCAAACAGGCCTCGTTTAAGCATACAATTAGCAGGTTGTTAAGTCACCCTTAAAATACACTTTTCAGCCACAGCTAACAATCGATCCACAAGCGAATCAGAGTTAACAAAGGCTAAACAGATTGCCAAACGTAACAAGCTAATGAGCTAGGTAGCTATCTGGGTGAAAGGTCACTCAGCCAACACCAGTGACAGGACAGACAGCTACCTATGTTGCCAATACGAGCAGCTTTAACAATTAGCAATAAGCAAAAATCATTTTAGAGTTCCCCCACACTTCTACCCCATAGTCTCTGCAGTCACCTGTAAACAGAGTGTATCTGCTCTTGGCGAATCTGGAGAGAATGCCCGCCGCACGTACACCAGCCATCTTACACAGAGGAGGTTAGAATGAAAGCATGCAAAACCGGGATGAGGACCTTTATGTCTGCAAGATACCCGAAAATTAGCCTTAAAGGAAACAGGTCAATAATATTCTGAATTAGAAAACTCGATGAAAATCCGTTCTTGCGTATGATAATATATATACAGTGTAGCTTTGACATACAGCAAAGGTCTACAAAATATTGTAGTTATAAACGTTTTAAAGTTTAGAAACAGGCATCATGACTGCCAGCCTCATGTGTTGGGGTCTTTAGAGTACGGCAGCTCTGTTGTGTGGTAGTTTGGGGCTGGAAGTTTGGAAGTAGGTTGAAGTCTTCGCTCAGAATTACAAAACAACGGGTAAGACTGCTTATTTGCAACACCACTGAACATGTAAGAGGTCCTGAGATAATTATTAATTTGTTAGGATGATTTCTTGGATACGTATAGCCATGTATTCATGATTGCTAACTAGGTGGTAATTCACTGCTAGCTGCCAGTGTTGCTAACCTAAGCATGCAATCTGAATCGCTAGCTCTTTATGCAAACGCTACATGTTTTAGTAGGGACTTAACAACTTTGTTTGGTGTGCTGTTTTATCTTAACGCGATCTGGAGCTATCAGGCTAACTGGCTCATCAGCGTAGCTCGTTAAGTTGGCTGCCCCAGAGACTGATTTGCTGAATGGGTATTTGCATGAAGTCTCTTAGTCGCATTGTATTACCAAATGTTGGAATTTAGTGCTGTGTTAGCTAACGGGGTGCTTGTGTTGCCGGCACATTTTATATTTTATATTAGGAAAATCAACACAAACTGTTTAATATTAAATGTATTACAGTCGTTGCCCTTGTCAGTCAGGGTTGGAAGAAGTAGGTGAAGGGTCACAGGGTAGAGGCGGCCCCGCCTCCCGCTGCCTGTCAGCTCTCTAGCGTCATCGCTGCGGTTCACTGTTCACTCCGGGTTAGCGGGGCACAAATGCACATTTTCTTGGACTTAATAATTCAAATCGCTGTCATACTTTTTGGAGTGAAACCGTTCTAAATTAAAACAAGTATACGTTTTAGACTAAGAACGTATGAGAATAATGATTACAGAGACAAACAATTCAGAATGAAATAATTTGGGATACCGTTTTTTTTTTTTTTTTTTTTTTTTTGCCTTTGACCCCTTAAAACAAAGTCACTTTCATAAAAAGGGGTAGACTTTGAAACGATGTATTTGAACAGAGTTTAAAGACCTCTGCCCGTGACGTCATATTGCCTGGGAGACTGTGAATGAAGTGAAAATGAATCTCTTAATCATGAGTTCCTTTTCCACCGTAGCTGTTCGGCCCCCCTTAGTTCTGACTGCAGGCTTCTAATATTTAAGCATGCTGCTCTATGATTGCATGATGAATGGAAATTATTCCTACTTATTGCTTACTGTTTTTATTTTTATTTTTTGTATTTTTATATTTTATATGATGTAAAGTGTTTGTTTATTCTGTGGTGGTGAGTGGTGAACTAGCATTCCATGGTACTTGTTGCATATTGCAGTAAAATACCTGCATCTTGATTCCTGAATCTTATAATGGCTTGTTTGTTTGAAATGGTCATTCTGCTTTCCCTGAAGATATCAGCCTCTGTGATTGTTGCTGCAAGTCTAATCACAGTGAGAGCCCAAACTGGCCTGTGCAGAAATGATCTTTCCCCCCATTTTAGCCCCATTTTATTCATTTGAACAGAGTAGAATTATAAGGTTGAGGGAACTGCGTGAGCTGGATCAGGAAACATTTAGACTTTAAAGTTACATTACAGGCATTTGGCAGACGCTCTTATCCAGAGCGACGTACAACAGTATGATTGTTGAGTATGATTGTGATGTTTAGTCTTATTTAGGAGTTGCACTGTACAATAATCCAGTGTATTTTTGTGCCAGTGAATTGGTTTGTTTGCTGAAGGGCATTGCCTCATTGATCCTGTGTTTCAGGTGAAAAATGGCATCCATGCTAATGCAGACAGTACGGAGCTGCTCAGCGAACTCCTCGTGGGCTGCTAGGTTTGGTAAGTGCCCGTTTATTCATTAGAAATGTAAAATCTGAAGGGCATTGAGACTTCAGCCAGTCTTTACACTGTCTCTGCTCTGGCTACAGTCTCACACTCCACACTCTTCCAGCGGGGCCTGTGTTTTGGAGAGAGAGGAGCTGGTGTTAAATCCATCTGAACCAGCGCAGAAAGATGGCTGTGCAGAGCTGAGCTAGCCGGGTTCCAGCTCTAAGTGGAACCCTCTCTTTAAGTAGTACACTTATGGATAGCAGGAAACTGGAAAGCTATCAGGGAGCAGGGGGTATAGAGCTTTAACCATGTTCTGTGTTCCGTGTTCTATGTTGCATTTCCATGTTCTTGTTTTGTTCCTCCAGCCACCAGGTCCCTGAGCACGTCCTCGTCTCTGCAGGCTCAAGGTGGGTTGAGTTCTGCTCAAACTGAGCATGTGACTTTAAGCTTTTACTTATTTGCACATGTCATTTTTGAGATACTTTATGTATAAAGGAAAATTAGCCATATTCTATGAAAATGTGCTTTATTTGCTTTGCTCTGTGTGCTAACTATCTTCTGCAGCTACTCACTGTGTGCTACGGTCTTCTGCAGCTACTCACTGTGTGCTACGGTCTTCTGCAGCTGCTCACTGTGTGCTACGAGCTTCTGCAGCTGCTCATTGTGTGCTAGCGGGCTTTTGCAGCTGCTCACTGTGTGCTAACGGGCTTCTGCAGATGCTCACTGTGTGCTAACGGGCTTCTGCAGCTGCTCACTGTGTGCTAACAGGCTTCTGCAGCTACTCACTGTGTGCTACGGTCTTCTGCAGCTACTCACTGTGTGCTACGGTCTTCTGCAGCTACTCACTGTGTGCTACGGTCTTCTGCAGCTACTCACTGTGTGCTACGGTCTTCTGCAGCTACTCACTGTGTGCTACGGTCTTCTGCAGCTACTCACTGTGTGCTACGGTCTTCTGCAGCTGCTCACTGTGTGCTACGAGCTTCTGCAGCTGCTCACTGTGTGCTACGAGCTTCTGCAGCTGCTCATTGTGTGCTAGCGGGCTTTTGCAGCTGCTCACTGTGTGCTAACGGGCTTCTGCAGATGCTCACTGTGTGCTAACGGGCTTCTGCAGCTGCTCACTGTGTGCTAACGGGCTTCTGCAGCTGCTCACTGTGTGCTAATGGGCTTCTGCAGCTGCTCACTGTGTGCTAACGGGCTTCTGCAGCTGCTCACTGTGTGCTAACAGGCTTCTGCAGCTGCTCATTGTGTCTCCATTCTGGGTTTTTTCTAAATATAACGTTTTTATTAGTTTATTAGCTGAAATGATACCGCTGAACCTTTCATTACGCTGCGTTCACACTTAAGAGTGTTTGCTCTTGTGTTTTATAACAGTTCAAACTAAAAGCAAGAAGTCCTTGGCCAAGCCCGGCGTGAAGAACATCGTTCTGGTGGATGGCGTTCGTACCCCTTTCCTCCTGTCAGGCACCACGTGAGTAAACAGCCAGTTCAAGGCCCGGTCACTGAGTATCGTGCCTCCTCATTGGTCAGCACCAAACACCAATCGGTGCTTCCCTTTCTGTGTGTGTGCCTGGTTCTCCTTTGGGCAGTGAGTTTGGGTATTCCTAGCTGGCTCAGTAACTGTCCTGCACTACAGGGCCATGGTAGTTAAAGGGCCAGAGCACTTGTGTGTTGTGCAGTGTGGACTCATAGACCGTAGAGTGTTTGTGTTAATAATATTTATTTATATTTATTTTCTGTGTTATGTCTTGAGAACAGTCCAATGTGCAGTCCTACTCAGCTCATGGAGTTTAGCCCCAACCTTGAGCTCCTTGAGCCCTTATGAGCTACATACTCACCCTCATGCATGCTCTAGATCAGGGCTGCCCAACCCTGCTCCTGGAGATTTAATATCCTGTAGGCTTTTACTCCAACCCTAACAAAGCACACCTCATTCAACAGCTTGATCAGGGCTGCCCTACCATGTTCCTGGAGATCTACTGTCCTGTAGGCATCCATTCCAACCCTAACAAAGCACACCTCATTCAGCAGCTTGAGCAGGGCTGCCCAACCCTATTCCTGGATATTTACTGTCCTGTAGGCTTTCACTCCAACCCTAATAAAGCACACCTCATTCAGCTCTGACTGACGGACGGCGCTCTGACTGACTGCGTTGGTGCTGTGTGTTGCAGGTACAGCGATCTGATGCCCCATGACCTGGCGAGAGCCGCCCTTCAGTAAGTGCTCTTATGCTTATTTTTCTAAACTTTCTGGAATCATAATTTAAACAAGAGGTAAACGGGTGCTTTTCACCTGCTGCCCTCTTGTGGTGAAGTGTTGTTAATGCAGCGGTGAGCCGGCCTGTCTTCCTGTCTGTGGCAGTGGGCTTTGTGTTTGTACCGTTGCTGTGGCAGCTCCCCAAAGAAGAGCTTATCTTTACTAAAAATGATAATGGAGTAAATGCACAGATTTTAAATCTGACGCACACCTTTCTAACCATAAGTAAGCAGGTTTTAAATGACTTATGCTTCCCCCCCCACTCGTTTGCCTTTGGTGAAATAAACTGATATGTTTTGCGGGACAGGGGCCTGCTGAATAAGACGGGCCTCCCTAAAGACGCCGTGGACTACATTGTCTACGGAACCGTCATACAGGAAGTGAAGACCAGCAACGTGGCCCGTGAGGTGCGCTGGCCCTGAATCGGCTTTCCTTTCTCACTGTACCCGCCTATACCCGCCTGTACCCGACTATACCCGACTATACCCGACTATACCCGCCTGTACCCGACTATACCCGCCTGTACCTGCCTATACCCGCCTGTCCCCATCTGTACCCACCTGTACCCGACTATACCCAACTTTACCTGACTATACCCGACTATACCCGCCTGTACCCAACTATACCTGCCTATACCTGCCTGTCCCCATCTGTACCCACCTGTACCCGACTATACCCGCCTGTACCCGTCTGTACTTGACTATACCTGCCTATACCTGCCTGTCCCCATCTGTACCCACCTGTACCCGACTATACCTGCCTATACCTGCCTGTGCCCATCTGTACCTGACTGTACCCGCCTGTACCCGACTATACCCACCTGTACCCGACTATACCTGCCTGTGCCCATCTGTACCCGACTGTACCTGCCTGTACCCACCTGTACCCGTCTACCTGCCTGTACCTGACTATACCCGTTTCTACCTGCCTATACCCGCATGTACCTGTCTATACCTGCCTGTATCTGCCTGTACCTGCATGTACCCGTTTCTACCCGCCTATACCTGTCTATACCCGCCTGTACCCATCTATACCCGTCTGCACCTGTCTATACTCGCCTGTATCCGCCTGTACCTGTCTCTACTTGTCTATACCTGTACCTATGTCTGCATCTGTCCCTCAGTCCCATTCAGCTCTGTATTAACCCACAGCCTATGTTTCAGTTGATGTGCTTGCTGGATGCACAGTTTTGTGATACCGGTGTACCCGCATATCCTGCAGGTGCACGTGTACCCCCATATCGTGCAGGTACAGATGTACCCCCATATCCTGTATTAACAGGCAGAAACAGTTAGTTTGTGTCTGGTGTTGGCTTGAGTGCATATTCCCCTTTGTACAAGTTGGCAGTGAAGCTGTTCTATTCTGAGCCCAGTCTACTGATGTCAGTCTGTCTGTCTGTCTGTCCTTCTGTGCAGTGGAAAATTACCCCCTGTCCTCCCCTCCCAGTATCGCCCTGTGAATATTTAACTATTTTTACATTTAAAGTTCCCCCCTGCTCGTCCTTACAGCAGGGCACAGAATCTCCTGATCTGTGGTGCCATCGACTCGTACGGCAGTTTGGAATGGTTTAGTGGGGTGACATCAGGCTAAATGGGTCGGTATGAAACCAGGATGATTGTAGACGGCATGTACATTTGCACATGGCCTCCAGAGGG
The DNA here is from genome assembly GCA_025169545.1 of Anguilla japonica. NCBI lineage: Eukaryota > Metazoa > Chordata > Actinopteri > Anguilliformes > Anguillidae > Anguilla > Anguilla japonica. Next base: position 63,011,975 of record CM045888.1, on the reverse strand, counting down.
CGCTCCTGGGGCCCTCGATGCACCATACCTGCAGCTCCATACCTGTAGATCCATACCTGTAGCTTGGTCTTTATCTGGACGCTGAGACTGTCTCCATGTGTTCTCTAGGCTGCTCTGGGAGCTGGTTTCTCTGATAAAATCCCAGCGCACACGGTCACCATGGCCTGCATATCCTCCAACCAGGCCATGACCACAGGTACCGCTCACCTGCCCCTACACCCACACCCAACACCGACCTGCACCTACACCCAACCCACCTACACCCACCTACTGAACACTCACCTACACCCACACCAAACACCCACCTACACCCACACCCAACACCTACCTGCAACACCCACCTACACCCACACCCAACACCTACCTGCACCTACACCCAACACCCACCTACACTCAACACTCACCTACACCCACACCTAACACCCACCTACACCCACACCCAACACCTACCTGCACCTACACGCAACACCCACCTACATCCTACACCTTCACTCAACACTGACTACTAGTGTCATTACTAGTGTCACTCCTTCCTTTCTGCTCATATGAATGTATTGTAATGTAATGTAATATTATACCAGTTTGTATGTTAATCTTCATTTAAACAGCACATTTAATATAAAAGTAGTCTAAGCTGCTTTGCATAAAAAGTTATTTAAACTGGGAAAAAAAGAGTTCACCATGAGTCTCAAGGTCAAAGGTGACTGCTGTTTGTTCCCACACTTTAAAGTGAGCAATTGAAGTCACTGATTGGCTAAAAAGTCCAGATTTGACCTTGTTTTCAAGGCCCTGGGGTGCTGCTGGTTAGGACTCCTACAGCTCTCCAGGACAGGACACCGCGCCCCCTGTAGGACTGGAGTTGTAATTGCACAGGAAGTGTGTGACTGAGTGTTCCCCCTCTCCCACGCAGCTGCAGGACTGATCGCAGCGGGGCAGTGCGACGCGGTGGTGGCGGGGGGAGTGGAGTTCATGTCTGACGTTCCCATTCGCCACAGCCGTAAGATGAGGAAGACTATGCTCTCTCTGAACAAGGCCAAGACCCTGAGCCAGAGACTGTCCCTGCTGGGGTCCATCCGCCTGAGCCACCTGTCTCCAGAGGTACGCTACCCCCCCCCCACCTCCATCTCCGCCCCCCCACCTCTCTCCAGAGGTACGCCTCCCCCTGCCCCCCCCACCTCCGCCTCATCCACCTCTCTCCAGAGGTACGCTACCCCCCCACCTCCATCTCCGCCCCCCCACCTCTCTCCAGAGGTACGCCTCCCCCTGCCCCCCCCACCTCCGCCTCATCCACCTCTCTCCAGAGGTACGCTACCCCCCAACCTCTATCCAGAGGTATGCTACACCCACTCCCCTCTCCCCACCGCCTCCCCCTCTTCCTCCTCTTCCTGTGAATAAGCTCCTCCTCTTCCTGTGTACACATTCCTCCTCTTCCTGTGAATAAGCTCCTCCTCTTCCTGTTGGGCAGCTTCCTGCCGTGGCGGAGTTCTCCACTGCTGAGACCATGGGTCACTCGGCCGACCGGCTGGCGGCCGCTTTCGGAGTGACCCGTCTGGAGCAGGACGAGTTCGCACTGCGCTCCCACACCCTGGCCAAGAAGGCCCAGGATGCCGGGCTTCTGAGTGATGTCATCAGCTTCAACGTGCCAGGTCCCGCCCCTTTCTCACTCACTTCCTCATGTTTGGCTTGTTTACTTATTATGATTGTCACAGAACTGGGCTGGTAACTGAGAGGTTGCAGGTTCCATTCCCTGGTGTGGCACTGCTTTTGTTGGATCCTTATAGTGCTTCATCTATGCTGATTCAGTAAAACAGCAGTTGTGTGCATGGACTGTATATTTAAAAAGGTAAGTGTGAGTAATTCTCTGTGGATAGGAGTGTCTTTTAAATAGCTGAGTGTAAATGTAATGTCGTGTACGGTGTTGGGGGATGTTAGTCCATCAGTATGTGACCCCAGAGTGTTAGTTCGTAGTAAAACTCAGTGTGGAACTAAACTGAAGTCTCTTCGCGGTCCGATTTATATGAATGAAGTATCACGTTCCCTCCCTGTAATCTCACCTTCTGAGCAGCAGGCATCTTGGCGAGTAAGACGTCTTCCTCCGCCTGGCTGACAGAGATTGTGAGAATGGTCTCTGTGGACTCAGCAGACCAGAACAGAGATGTTTGTGTGTGTAGAGATCAGAGAGGGGCGACACTGTGTGGGACTGAAATGCTAAGCAGACACTCTCAGAATAGGGAAGATCGGGCTGTAGATCCAGACTCTGTCTGAGGAACATTCCGCCTCATGCATGTCTGTGATGATGTCATTTGGAAAGTTTTGGACGTTAGACGTGCTTGCAGTTTGAATGCGCTCTACAGACGCGTTTGCAGTACAGATGCATTTGCAGTGCAGACGGTGAAGCAGAAGTGCGTAAAGCTGGGTCTGTGGGTCGAATGGGAATGCTTGTGTTGCCATGGGAACGCTTGTGTCACCGGGGATCCTTACTGACGGCGTTCCCACAGGAAAGGACACCGTTTCCAAGGACAACGGGATCCGGCCCAGCTCCATGGAGCAGATGGCCAAGCTGAAGCCGGCTTTTATCAAACCCCACGGCACGGTCACCGCTGCCAACTCCTCCTTCCTGGTGAGCCAATCACGTCACACGCTGGTCCTCTCCTTTCTGTCAATCTCACTTCTGCACGTAGAGCGCATACAGCACAGCTCAACTAGAGGGACAAATGAACTATCACTGCTGTGAAATGTGCTGTTATCTAAATGTACTTTTTTATTTAATGTGTGTATGGTGTGTGTGTGTGTGTGTGTGTGTGTGTTGTGTGTGTGTGTGTGTGTGTGTGTGTGTGTGTGTGTGTGTGTGTGTGTGTGTGTGTGTGTGTGTGTGTGTGTGTGTGGTGTGTGTGTATGGTGTGTGTGTGTGTGTGTGTGTGTGTGTGTGTGTGTGTGTGTGTGTGTGTGTGTGTGTGTGTGTGTGTGTGTGTGTGTGTGTGTGTGTGTGTGTGTGTGTGTGTGTGTGTGATTTTAAATAGACTGATGGGGCCTCTGCAGTTCTCATCATGTCTGAAGAGAAGGCTCTGGCCATGGGGTACAAGCCCAAAGCGTATCTCAGGTAACGCTGGAAAACACACTGCACACTTCTAAAGCTCAATTACACTTAGGAAACACACTGCACACTCCTAAAGCTCAATTACACTTAGGAAACACACTGCACACTCCTAAAGCTCAGTTTCACTAAGGAAACACACTGCACACTTCTAAAGCTCAATTACACTAAGGAAACACACTGCACACTTCTAAAGCTCAGTTTCACTAAGGAAACACACTGCACACTTCTAAAGCTCAGTTTCACTAAGGAAACACACTGCACACTTCTAAAGCTCAGTTTCACTAAGGAAACACACTGCACACTTCTAAAGCTCAGTTTCACTAAGGAAACACACTGCACACTTCTAAAGCTCAGTTTCACTAAGGAAACACACTGCACACTTCTAAAGCTCAGTTTCACTAAGGAAACACACTGCACACTCCTAAAGCTCAGTTTCACTAAGGAAACACACTGCACACTTCTAAAGCTCAATTACACTTAGGAAACACACTGCACACTCCTAAAGCTTGAACCAGGCTGGCTGATTTTAAGTGAAAAGCAGTGAATTGGGTTAGGGTTGGGTTAGCTAGGGTTAGGGATAGGTTTAGGAAAGTGGTTAGGGTTGGGGTTAAGGGTTAGGGTTACGAAAGTGGTTAGGGTTAGGTTTAGGAAAGTAGTTAGGGATAGGAAAGTGGTTAGGGTTAGGGTTATAGTTGGTGTTGGGGTTAGGAAAGTAGTTAGGTTTAGGAAAGTGGTTAGGGTTAGGAAAGTGGTTAGGGTTAGGTTTAGGAAAGTGGTTAGGGATAGGGTTATAGTTGGTGTTGGGGTTAGGAAAGTGGTTAGGGTTGGGGTCAGGAAAGAGGTTAGGGTTAGGGTTAGGAAAGTGGCTGCTGATTTATGTATTTTTCCTTCTTGCAGAGATTTTGTATATGTGTCCCAGGACCCCAAAGATCAGCTGCTTTTGGGGTGAGTTATTGCTCAAAAGAGAAACTGAGCGTGCATTTTGTTGCCTTTAAAGCTGCTTTTGTTGTGTTTAAAGCTGCATTTGTTGTGTTTAAAGCTGCGTTTGTTGCCTGTAAAGCTGTGTTTGTTGCCTTTAAAGCTGCGTTTGTTGTGTTTAAAGCTGCGTTTGTTGCCTTTAAAGCTGCGTTTGTGTGTTGTTCTGCTGAAATGTTTCCCGTAGGCCCACCTACGGAACCCCGAAGGTCCTGGAGCGGAGCGGACTGAGCATGGCTGACATCGACGTGTTTGAGTTCCACGAAGCTTTCGCGGTGAGTATCGGACCGCAGGACGTCCCTCCTAAAGACCCACAAACGGTGGCTTATGCAGCTTTCTTACCGCCAACGTCCTGAGATTACCATGCCTAGCGGGAGTGACTTCCTGTGTGTTTCTTCAGAAACTTCCGGAATTTTTCCCAGGAGAGTTTAGTGGATGGTTACGAACACCCCATGCATGGAAATGTTTGAATTACAGCACCTAAACTTCCGTGTGTGTGTGTGTGTGAGTGTGTGTGTGTGTGTGTGTGTGTGTGTGAGTGAGTGTGTGAGTGTGTGAGTGTGTGTGTGAGTGTGAGAGTGTGTGAGTGAGTGTGAGAGTGTGAGAGTGTGTGAGTGTGTGAGTGTGAGTGAGTGTGTGAGAGTGTGAGAGTGTGAGAGTGTGTGAGTGTGAGAGTGTGTGTGAGCGCTAAACCTAATGAATTTGTTATTTCAGGGTCAGATTATGGCGAACCTAAAGGCCATGGACTCTGATTGGTTTGCACAAACATACATGGGGAAGAAGTCCAAGGTAACATTCCAACAAATTTAATATATAATGTTTCGAATGTTTGTGTACAAGTAACACTCATATTACACTGTACAGCATGGAGCTCAGATAGGGTGTGTGCTTTATAACTGTAGGAGAGTGAGATTGGGGTGTGTGCTTTATAACTGTAGGAGAGTGAGATTGGGGTGTGTGCTTTATAACTGTAGGAGAGTGAGATTGGGGTGTGTGCTTTATAACTGTAGGAGAGTGAGATTGGGGTATGTGCTTTATAACTGCAGGGCAGTGAGATTGGGGTGTGTGTTTTATAACTGTAGGGCAGTGAGATTGGGGTGTGTGTTTTATAACTGTAGAACAGTGAGATTGGGGTGTGTGCTTTATTTCCTCTCAGGTTGGGACCCCCCCGATGGAGAAGTTCAACACCTGGGGGGGGTCGCTGTCCCTGGGGCACCCGTTCGGGGCGACAGGGTGCCGGCTGGTCATGACGGTGGCGCACAGACTGCAGAAGGAGGGGGGGCAGTACGGCCTGGTGGCCGCGTGTGCCGCAGGGGGCCAGGTAAAGCGGGGGGGCCAGGTAAAGGGGGGGGGGGGGGGGGGGGGGGGGGGGGGGGGGGGCAGGTAAAGCGGGGGACCGCTGGTTTCACGGGTTCAAGCTCACAGGGAACGGGGGTGTTTAGGAGAGCACTCACGCGCACACACACACACACACTCACTGAGCTTTGTCTGTTTGTTTTTCAGGGTCATGCCATGGTCATAGAGGCTTACCCACAGTAGGGCGGACTGGGCGTGGCTGCGGGTGTGTCTTTGAACGGGGCTCTATTTCGGTGAGCCATTCCAGTACAAAGCAGGAAGTGATCTGTGTTTTTTTTCTGTCTTCTGGTCTCTGGGAAAGACGATATTTGTAAATACTATTGCCACATTGCCTTGATCTGTGATTCTGAGTATGAAGGGCCGGTCAGGTGACATGATGACTCATCGCCTTCCTCTCTGCCGATTGGTCGGTGTGGAGAAACGGGGCTTCACACACTGATTTTCCTGAGTGACAGGCGTTTCCCCGGCTGATTCTAAATGTTGTAAATGCAGAAATTGCACAGATTTAACTTTGTAGAAAAGCCAGTTTACACTTCATAAATCATACACGTGCAGCACTGCATCACCGTTAACTATTAAATTAATATTAACTGGTCACGCATTTTTTTGTTGTTTTTTTCATCATGTTTGTCATCTACATGAAATATGAAACTGAGCAAAAAAATAAAGTAACTGAAAGTGTTTGTATTTATTTTTGTGGTTTGATTATGTGGAGCAGCACACACACACCTGCTCCCGATGCCTTATACACTGTCTCACACACACACACACACACACACACACACACACCTGCTCCTGATGCCTTATACACTGTCTCACACACACACACACACACCTGCTCCCGATGCCTTATGCCCCATCACACACACACACACACCAGCTTGTTATGGAGCCGAAGACAGAAATTAAACCTCTTTTCACACTGTCCCCCGTGTCTCTCTGAAGGTTCTGAAAGCTTTGAGTCTCCTTATTGCACAAGTTAATTTGCTACTAAATACTGCTTTGGAATACAGGGGACATAGATTTCAGTGTACAAAATGGTACATTACAGATCCATCAATTGTAATTAAATACAGCTTAAATATTTCTTCACCCTTGTGTGGAGATGAATTCTTTTTACTTTGATGTAAGGGAATGTATTTTCAGAAATTATTATTTTTGCTCATTCGTGCCTTTGAACAATACTTTTAAAGTGGTTTTTACTTTTTGTTGCTTGAAGGTGATGTGTAATCAGTATCGTTATTATTAATAGTTTCATAAGAACCAAAGGAATCAAATGCTATTTTAAGCACTTATTATTCAGTTGAAATTTGATGTTTTGGTGTTAATTTCAGAATCATAAGGGTGTTTTGTTAAAGGTCATCTTATTGAAATATGAGATATTTGTTTCCTTCTGGTCATATTCGTATTGGAGATGGGAATCATGCCTGTTGTCTGTTTGTCTGATTTTTGGTGTCTGCAGCCCTGTGTTTGTGGAACGGAAGGGTTTGTGTTTGCGCTGGCGTTTGCCTGTCTGACTTAGCTTCTCTTCTGACTGTACACACCTGGCCGGTGGCGTGACTGTGTGAGCGTCAGTGTGGAGATGTTCTGTTTGTGGCAGTCTTCATTTTTAATACCCAGAGGAGGAAAAACGGCAGGTACCCAAACTCACTGCTTCATCTGTTTTTTATTGTGTAAATATCTGTGTTTCAACTTCCTATTGAAATGAGCTACAAATGCTGCCGCTGGACTCAAAGCAGCTTCTCGCGCGCAGATTTTCTCGCTCCCTGGAGCATGCGGATACGAGCGTTAAGGTTCCTCACGCATTTCCGCTCCGACAGTCTCTCCTTCTCTTACTCAGACACGCCAAGTCAGATCAAATGCTGTTTTCCCCACCAAAAACTGTTGAACACGCACAGTTCTACGAATTTGTAGTCCAGATTTAAATTCTACATCTACAGTAAGAAAGGAAACTGATGTAAAAGAAAAAAATAACTGAGCAAAACGGTAACATATATTTTATTGACATTTTTGGGCAATATTCCAGATATTTTGCAACATTCTGTATCGACCAAACGGAGACAAATGAGGAAACATTTGCAGGTGGTCCAGCTGCTGGGAAGGTTAAAAAACGTAAATGTTTAACAAGCTGCATAAAATGCTTTAACCAGCATTTCATACTGACCACCTTTAAGAGAAAAGAGATGCCAGGATGCCAGGATGCCAGACTGTGTGTATTTGCACTGTTTGGCTGAGCAGGGCACATCAGGACTGGGAAACCCTGCTGCTATTCTCCTCCACTGGCTGCCTGTCTAATTTTACCACACCAATTTCAAATTTGCTTCTAAAAATTACTTCTGGTCACCTGAATGTCACCGGTTCGATTCCTTGAGCAAGGTCCTTAACCTGCATGGCTTCAGTATATATCCAGCTGTGTAAATGGCTGCAATGTAAATGCTATGTAGAATGCGGTGTAAGTCGCTCTAGAAAAGAGCGTCTGCTAAATGCCAGGAATGTAATGCAAAAATAAGGCTATTTTTGTGGGCTGACCCCAGAAACAACTTGAAGTATTCAAGGGGAGGTTTAAATGTGCCTCGTGTGAAATGTGCTTCATGCCGACATGGGGACTCTTCTGTGGAATTTTTAAGAGTTCGATTTATTCCGCCGTACTTTTGTAAGTAGAAAAATAAATGCAGGCACGTCTTCGTTTCAAAATAGGTCGTTTAATATAGCAAAGGAACTAGTGGGTCTGTTACCCAAGTACAGATAAACACAGAACCAACAAATGACGGAGACAGTGAATACTTATACCCTGTTCCTTCAAGGAAACAAAGGGCCAAATGGTTATCGTAAACACATCACGGGGAAGGGGGGGGGGGGAGGTAATCAGACATTGGGGGGGGGGGGGAGAGAAACAAGGTGTGGGGGAGTTGGGCTGAAGTAGGGGGTAGAGGATATCACACGATGGTACTGCATATCAAAGGGAGACAATTTGACTGGGCAAGGGGGTAGAGGATGTGGCACAAAGGGTGTGATTAAAAGGTCAATTTAACTGAGTGTGGTGGTAAACAATCAATGTTATCTGCAAATGGCCAACTACAATATGAGACACCTCAGAGGGGTAAACTGTGGCTCCCATGTTTTCCAACATTCCCTACTTTTTTTTTTTTTTTAAGAAAGTCTTCTATATTCAAAGGTATTTGTAAAGCAAAGAATATAAAGCAAAAACAAACAATTAAACATAAAAAATTAAAACAAAACAACACAAATTATTCAGGGGTTATTTCTGAGCCATCCCACAGTTTCATTTCTATCAATGACTTTTTCCAACTGTTATATTCTGTTTATGCCAGTAATAACACTGTGTTTGATCATTGAGGATACGAATTACTATTAGACCTACAATTGCCAGGAATATCCAGTTCCAAAAATGGTTTTCATCAGAGCATCCTTGTTGCTTCAGGACTGTAGCCTCTGCCTGTGCCAAGCTCACCTCCATTTTTGTTTTGAGTAGTGTTAAATCACTCTCCATTAGAGCTTTCTTCCCCTGAGCATGAATACCTGCAAACACATTTGACTGAGGAGCCAGGTCGGCATCATCCCACATGGCCAAGCTGTTGGACTCACTGGCATCAGTAGTAGGTAAACGAATGTTCCCCATCTGAACAGTGTATGCTGGTGTAAACCAGAAACCAGGGGGTGATTAACACCTTATATTACCATATGGAAATCCTGTGGGGTGACTCAGAAAACACCAGTGACACTGGTCCACCACGCTCTCCACTTCCTCTAAAGGGTGAACATTCCTCTCTGTGGACAGTTCATTATAGTTAATGGATACAATTGCATAACATGTATGAATGTAATAATCAGTTGATTCAGCCATTCCCTTACCAGTTCAAACCTTAACAATAGTAAACAATACTGATCAAACATGACAATGACATTAGCTCAATCATAAACAGCATGCATGAATACCATATTTACATCATATTATAAAACCATTTTTTATTTTCTTTTTTTTCTTCTGGTCCAAAAATGATGCCTTCTCTAGGAATAGGGTGCAGTGGAGGACATTTGCTTCAGTCCAACTGCTTGAGTCTTCCCATTCCTTTAGAGGTTGGCATTGTCTATTCCCAAATGTAACTTCATACATATATGTATTATTATTATTATTTATTTTATTTATTTATTTTTTTAACCGTATAAATTTAGATGCATCATTGTTAGACCAGGGTAATATGTAGATTCATGCTCCATGGCCCATCTCCCCTGGTTATCCTGTCCCTCATCTCAACTAATTATTGCGTTATCATAATGTGTCCAATTACGTGCTTTTACTGTCACAATGAATTCTTGTAATCTTGGAAGCTGTCTTCCACCCTCAATCATGTATTCTAAATGAAGATTCACTTGATACTTTCCATGTGTCCTCTGTTGTGAACGCTTCACCATCTTTCCACCTGTCTGATGTCCATTCGGTGAATCCAACACCAACTGTGTGTATTGTCCTTGACACATTGCGTGTTGTTTATGAATATGATAGGAATGTCCCACTTAGTGCTGACCTCCAACCTGTTCCTGAATACCAGGAGCCTCATCCTGATCTCGATTAATTCTGTAGGGGAGAGAAAGACCAAGTGTGAGTGTATATTCTTATGCAGTTTTAATCATTTAAACATTGACATTGGTATCAAGTTCAGCTTTGTTATATAATTTGCATTGGTCCCAATGATATCAGAAATACTGTATTGCCCTACCCCGCTTTTGTATCACCAATTTCAAATTTGTTTCTCCAAGTTTGTTCATAACTTCTTATGAACCTTCTGTTTGCTTCCCAGCCTCCCCCTTTTAATTATTTTATTTATTATTATTATTATTATTATTATTTTTTTTTTTTTAAGCATCCCCAATTTGAAAAGTCACTCTGTATGTTGGGTTGGACTGTGAAAGGGATTCTCAGAGCCTTTCTGGCTGCTCTGCGCAGCATGTCCCTTAATTATAGACAATAGGTCTGTGTATGTAAGAGTGCCTTCAATCTGGGGCTGTTCTGTCTGAGGCTGCTGTGCACGCAGCTGTTTTGGCCCTTTTCCTTCCATCCCTCCTCCTTTTGACCAGCACTGTCGCTTCGAATGGCCAACGCGCTTGCAATTGGCACACACACGGGGGCTTCTACACTCATTCTGAATGTGGCCTGGCTTCCCACAGTTAAAACAATGAAATTTGGCCTGGCCCTTATTAGGTGCTAGCACAGCAACCCTTTTTCTAGAGCTCTGTTTAGGGCTCAGTGAAGTGAGTTGCGACTCATTCCACACAGTTAAACAGTCTTGAATATCCCTGCCTATGTACTGTCTGACTGGCTGTGCACCCAGTTCTCTATTCAACTGTAGCAATAAATGTTGGCAAGTAGGAGAGACCAGATCTTTGTATTTATTAATTACCAAACTCCAGAACATTGGATCGTCACCTGTCAATAGTGCTCTGTTCCCTCCACCTACGTTTCGATTGTACACAATTACAAATGTTCTAAGAAAATCAGTGGGATGCTGCCCTTTCTTAGGTACAAACTCAAGAATTTTACTCATGTCAGCTATAACGCGATAACCCACAGCCTCGCTCATTAGCCTTAACCTCGCATCATGATTGGGGAAAACAACAGGGTTTCCCTGACCCTGTATGAATTCTAACGGAATAGTAACCGATGTAGGGAGCACAGATTGCAATAATTTACAAACAGTCCTTGTCAGTTAGCGAGTGTATTCGCTGCAGTGTTTGCACCTTTTCAACAACTGCGGTCGGGTCACTAACTCCGTCCCATGTGGGAAGTTGTTGTTGAAGTGTAGTCAGCTCTGTAAGTGTAAGATTGCGATCCACCTGTTGATCCGCATATTCATATATGATCGCCCCATTAACAGGATTTTGTGTTCCGCTTGTACGAACTCTGCGTGTTATTATTGGTGCGATTTTAGTGTTTTTTGTCCCGACTGATTTAGTTGCTTTTTGTGATGCAGAACTTCTAGAAACCAACCTTCGGGAATTAGAAAGAAGTGAATTGGTAATAGATGCATTACACTCTGTCCCCCCAGTAGGCCTATGAAACCCCGGCTCCTCATCTAAAATTTCATTATCACTTCCTTCATCATCCACATCTAACAAAGGAGCTGTTTGGCAGTTTGTCTGTCTGACTTCCCATTCGTCATCATCAGAACTGTATACTGACTCACTCTGCTCCTCTAATGTCCTTAAAATCACTTTCACTCGCCGTTTCATTATGGTATTTGCAAGTTTTGCTTTGCCATTTTTCTTTCAGCAACCTGAACTTTTGTACTATGGCCTTATCCTTGTTTTCTCCAGACACTTTAGATACGTCTTTAAATGCTATCTGCATGTCCCTAGCGGTTCCTGCGTTTTAGCCAATGCTGCCGCAGTAGTAGGCCTACTCAGTATCTCTCTTGTCTGAGAAATTTCCTTACTAAATTCTAAGTGTGCTGTGGCCTGTGCCATGCGTTCTGCAACAGATGCCTCCAACGCCCTCGTATTTATTTCCAGTTTGTTCTTCAAACTTTCAATTTCCCATCGCAATTTAGGAATCTGTGCAACTTTATCTTTCAATAACTTAATTGTTTGGACCATAGCCATCACGCAGTTAGCCTGTCTCCTTTTCTTATTTTTCTCATTTTCATTGCGCTCTTCACAAGCAGTCTGAAGATATTCAACAACATCCACTTCCTGTGGTACGTTATAAGAATCCTCCTTACAATGTTTGGCCAACCACCTAGCGGCCCACGATTTCCAACCATTCACTGCCATTCCTAAACTCCTGTACAATGGACAAACAAACTTTTGGTACTTGAAATTGTCCAAGGTCTGTGTAACTTTATACAAGCCCCTGCCTAGAACACTGTACACATGTACAATCAATTCTGACCACTTGTATTTTAAAACATTACACAATTTTCGTAACTATTCCTCTACAATATTACATACATAAATATTTAATACTCACAAATGTACGTGGTCCGTTCCGTGCCTTCAAGTCCGTTTTTCCTTCAGCGTTGGCAAATGGCTTCCAAAACAGTCCTCCTCTTGCTGTAATCCTTTCTTGAATTCGGCGTCAATGTAAAAAAGAAAGTCTCTTCTGTAGGCCAGTGTCACACGCGAATGTCAGCCTCCCCAGTTTTTTTTTTTTTTTTTTTTTTTTTTGAAAAAACGCAACAAGAACGACGGATTTGGGCTGGCTCGCCAATAATGTGGAATTTTTAAGAGTTAGATTTATTCCGACGTACTTTTGTAAGTAGAAAAATAAATGCAGGCACGTCTTCGTTTCAAAATAGGTCGTTTAATATAGTAAAGGAACTAGTGGGTCTGTTACCCAAGTACAGATAAACACAGAACCAACAAATGACGGAGACAGTGAATACTTATACCCTGTTCCTTCAAGGAAACAAAGGGCCAAATGGTTATCGTAAACACATCACGGGGGGGAAGGGGGGGGGGGGGGGAGGTAATCAGACATTGGGGGGGGGGGGGGGGGGGGAGAAACAAGGTGTGGGGGAGTTGGCTGAAGTAGGGGGTAGAGGATATCACACGATGGTACTGCATATCAAAGGGAGACAATTTGACTGGGCAAGGGGGTAGAGGATGTGGCACAAAGGGTGTGATTAAAAGGTCAATTTAACTGAGTGTGGTGGTAAACAATCAATGTTATCTGCAAATGGCCAACTACAATATGAGACACCTCAGAGGGGTAAACTGTGGCTCCCATGTTTTCCAACATCTTCCACAGACTTACTTTGTTTTGCCACTAATTTTGAAAGTTTTTTATGTTCATATCACAACAGGTGTGTCGTAAAATGCAAATGATTTTAAAAACTAGCCATGTTTTACCTCTTTGTGAAGTAGTGCAGAGCCGTATGTTCTAATGTCAGTAGTTCTAAACAGGATAAATGTGTACCTGCTCTGGATGGGAAGTATGTGTTTACTTTTTTTTTTAAAAGAAGAAGAAGAGTTCCAGAGGTGAAGTAAAAGATAACACGCTACCATATCAGCTCTGCATGATGTTTATTGTGAAGGATTTTAATTTACAGCTGTGCTTAGTGTAGTATAGTGTGGTGTACTCTTAGTGGTTTGTCATTTTTAAAAATGTCTTTAACTGCATATCATGTTGCATGATAAAAATGAATGGAACTCAAACTGAATGCTTATTCCAAGGTTAAGTTACTAGCTTTATATGTTAAGCGATATTAACTGATTTATTGATTGTGCTCAAAATATATTATTTATATACCAGACAATACGAAACTAAGTTGAAGTTTCACGTTTATAAATTCATATACACAATTTTATGCCTTCATCATGGATTATGTCCAAATGTTGTCTTAATCTTACGGACAGAACCTCATTCAGTGTGTGTGCAGGTGTGTGTGTGTGTGTGTGTGTGCACGTGTGCATGTGTGCGCACGCGCGCGTGTGTGTGTGTGTGTGTGTGTGTGTGTGTGTGTGCGCAGCAGACTCTTTATTCTTCATTATACCTGACTACATTGGCTTTTTTCTTTGAAGCTGCTTCACCTGCTTGGTAAAAATAGCTGAATGTGTGTAACAGGGTAAATGAAGGTAAATGTCTGAATATTATATCACTGGTGTTCTCCTGAAGGGCATGAGAAGCACAGAGAGTACAGAGGGATCTTAGTTTCTCCCCATTTCTGTGACCCCTCCCCCTTCATCATGGGTGCATTGATTTGGAAGGAAAAACGTCTGCTCTCAAATAAATGTTAAAAACACTGAGAATGTGTGGTTATTTTTTCCCATTATAAATCAAGAGCTGAAACCATTCTCATCAGGTATAAAAAATCATTATCTCTCCACAACCAGGTGGGCCAAAAAATTGAGTAATTTTTCAGTTGGGAAGAGGGGAGGGAAAAAAAGAAGGAAAAAAAGGAATTATATATATGAACTGAGACCGGCGTGTCAAACACTGTCAACAAGATGGGTTTCTGTCAGCCGCTGGATTTGAGACATTAACAGGTTCTGTCAGTCTGCTGACAAAACCATGGCAGCCATTTCCCAGGGTGGCGGGATGACTGCTGGCGTTTGTCAACAAGCCGTGTCACAGCGGAGCCCAGCAGACTGCGTCTGCAGCGGTGACAGGCCTGGCACTGCCGGTCCCCGAGCTCGCGCCGCGCGCTTCACAGGCATTGTGGGAAGGAAACCGATGTTTCTGCCTCTCCTTTCATACCAAACTGCAGGGAGGAAAATGAGCTGTCACTCCAATTCCCATGATGCTTTGGTGTTTAGCATAACTCTGCTGTGTGGGCCAGCTTGGGTAGGTCCTGACTCAGAGAGATAATTAAGTAAAGCTGCATTCCCCCCACACACACCCCACCCCCCCACACACACCCCACCCCCCCACGCTTTCTTTTCCTTTTTTTAGATGGCTCCTTTTCTTTCCATTTGCATTTTCAGCCAGAGGCAAGCGGTTAAGAAAAGAACAGGGAGGAAAAGGGTAAGAAGCCAATTAGCCAGATGGATGGGTGGCTGAGTGACAGGTCTCTGGTGCCGCAATCCCAGAATTCATTTAATTCCCCTTTTTCTAGTCTTATGAATGTTTGGACAAACATCATTGCATAGTCTGCAGGGAGAGTGCTTAGGTGTGGCAAGGCGTTAGTGTGTGTACATCTGCATGCCCCCCCCCACATACACACCACCCCTCCCCACACACA
This sequence comes from Anguilla japonica, assembly GCA_025169545.1. Classification (NCBI taxonomy): domain Eukaryota; kingdom Metazoa; phylum Chordata; class Actinopteri; order Anguilliformes; family Anguillidae; genus Anguilla; species Anguilla japonica. The sequence goes on along the minus strand of CM045888.1, from coordinate 62,996,849 downwards.
CAAACACACACCCCCCCGCGCACACACACGCCACCCCACATACAACACAACACCCCCTCCCCACACACACCCACACCCCCCCCCAAACACACACACACACCACCCCACATACACACACCACCCCTCCCCACACACACAAACACACACCCCCCCCACGCACACACACACCACCCCACATACACACACCACCCCTCCCCACACACACAAACACACAACCCCCCCCACACACACACACACACCACCCCCCCACAGACACACATACACACACCACCCTTTGTGTTGTGCATTCTTCCTGCATGCTATTGTTGTTTTGCATTCATTTTTTTCGCCCTCCAGTATCAGTGTGAAGCTGTGTTTTAATCCTGCTCTGTAAACTGCAGCTTTCCAGTTCAGTTCTGTAGGACAGTGCAGGTCTGATCAGTGCAGTTCTTTAGGACAGTGGAGCTCTTTTTTTGGTTCTAAATTAATTTTAGGAAGTTTATTTTTCACCAAAATTTTGTTCATTTTTAAGGAGAAAAGACTAGTTATCAAAAATGTCTGAATTTTGTGGTTTCCATGCAAAGTTCTGAACCTGGAGTAAGTTGCTATGAGTGGAATTGGTTCGCATGTGTCCTGTAGTTGTGTGGCCAAGTAGATTTACCTGACCTGTCTGAGGAAACTTCACACCTATCAGACCCATCTGTTCTGCCACCTCTGAGAACCTGTCACCTTCCCCCTGCATTCCTGCACTTCCTGATCAAATCTCCTATCTGTACTGCCCCCTGGTGGTGGAATGATCTTCCTACTGCAGTCAGATCAGCAGAAAACCTACTTATATTCAGAAGCAGATTGAAAGGTTACTGAATGATGAATGAATAATAATACATTTCTTCAAACACATCTGTATACATTTACTTCTACATGGTTGTTACCATTCGGCAGAAAAAAATATTTCTGTTGAATAACCAGGCACAACGAGGTGTATCATATAAGAAATAGGATTTATTTCTGCAGAAAGACCTACACACAAGGTGGATTAGCCCGAACTGAAGAAAGCAGGGGTGGTCCCTGCTTTTATAAGCAAAAAGTGTTTTAACAGTAAAGCATAAAGTCAGATTTAACAAAGGAAATGATTGGCTGTGTCCATTCATATAACAAAGTAAATATGAATGGCTTTGCCCTGTCTAACATGAGATACTAGATAGGCACCTGGTGACCGCATAGTCTAAACAGGCTTTTAAATCAGAAATAATTGTTTAGTCTTTGATCTATCAGTTGCTTTCAGAGTCCTGGGCAGCATGGCATCATAGCCGGTTCCTCCTTTATCAGGATGGCAGAGGGAGAACAGGGTGGAAGGCCAAGCCTCCCAGTTTGGGTTTCTAGAAAGGCATAAAAAGACAGAGAGAAGAACCTGCACATGCATAGACACACTTATAGGCTATAGGCACATTTTCATTAACATTAACACATTTTTAATCATAAATTTCTTTGAACACATTTTAATTAATTTATGGTGTTGTATAAGCATGATTTATTATTAATCCCTATCAAGGAATGACATTTAAAAATATTTTGCTTTATTTTTTTTCTTTTGGACATAAGAATATAGTCTTATTTTTTTGGCTATAGCTATCTTCCACTGAAACACATATTGTTATATATTTTATATATATATATATATATATATATATTTTTTTTTAAAATTAAATTCTTTCTCCAAGGTTGTTATGTAAATAACTTTTTAATTATTTTTTTTTCACTCTTGGGACAAGTCTATAGTCTTATGTATGTTGCCTATTTTCCACTGAAACGTATTTTTTATTAAAAATTCTTCAAACATTTAAATTTATTTATTACACCACTGGTGTTGTATAAGCATGACTTATTAATCTCATCAAGGAATGACATTTAAAAATATTTTGCTTTATTTTTTTCTTTTGGACATAAGAATATAATCTTATTTTTTTGCTATAGCTATCTTACACTGAAACATATATATATATGTATATATATATATATATATATATATATATATATATATATATATATATATATATATATATATATATATATATATATATATATATAATTTATTTATTTATTTATTATTATTTATTATTTTATTTATTTAAAAAAAAACGTTAGTTCTCCATTCTCTTTACTTAAGCTTGATTGCCTATCCATCTGTATAAAAATATATTATTTATTTATTGATTTCATTTTTTTTTGCATTTTATTTTTCACTTTCTGGACATAGGAATATAATATTATATATTTTGCTGTTTTCTGTTGAAACACATATTTCAGCACATATTTCTTCAAATACATTTTTATTCATTTATTTCACCACAGTTGTTATATGTATGCATTTCCTGTCCATCGATTTAACACTGTGATTTGTCATCATAAATAAAAATTTCCCCAAACACATTTTTATTCATATATAGAATGATGTTAGGTAGATAAATACGATTATCTGTATCAAAGCGACATTTGAATTTGTGTGTGTGGTGTGTGTGTGTGTGTGTGTGTGCATTTTTTCACTTTTTGGACATAAGACTATAGTTTTATCTATTTTCTAATTTTCCACTGAAACACATTTTTAATCATAAATTTCATCAAACACGTTTGTATACATTTACTTCTCCATGGTTGTAACATAAACATGATTTCTATGCATCTGTATCAAATAATGATATTTTTTAATTTTTGGAGTTTTTTTCGTTCACTTTTTGGACATAAGCCTATAGTCTTATGTGTTCTCCAATTTTCCACTTGAAGACATTTTTCAAGTTTCACCATGGCTGTTACATAAGCATGATATCCAAATCAAAGATTCATATTTTTTTAACTTTTTGCATATAACGTATAACGTCTATAACATCATCTATTTTCCAGTTTTCCACTGAAGCACATTTTTCAATCAAATTTCTGTCCCTTCATATTATATATATTTTGTATATATTATTTAATCATGGTGGAATCAAAGTGACGTTTAGAAATTTTTTGCCTTTTTTAATACATTTTTTGGACAAAAATGTCCAAAAATGTATTTTGCTGCTTTTCACTGAAACACACCATATACACATTTTTCATCATAAATTTCTTCTGATCCATTTCTATGAATTTATTTGTCGCTAAATATGACTTACTACTTATCAGAATCCAAAAAGACATTTCTACATTTTTTCCATTTTCAATTTTCGTATATATTTCACTTTTCTGTATATAATTCTTATAGTGCTCAGTAAGGTTTGGAACAAAGCCACATATATATGTGTCTGAGAAATTTTGAGTGTCAAACACTTCATTTCCTGCATTCTGGCTAATTTTTATGCACCAAGTTGTGCCTTTTCTGCATCAATTTTCTTTATTTATGAGTAAGGTTATAGCAGTTTTTCAAAATAAAAGTCCTCTGCTTCTTTCATGTTTTTATTGGGGGGGGGGGGGGGGGGGGGGGGCACAAATGCACGTGTTCTAAATATTGAGGGGGACGTATATACGTATATAATATGTATATATATATATATATATATATATATATATATATATATATATATGGCTTTGTCCCAAACATTACTGAGCACTGTGATTTGACTCCTAAATTTGTAATCAAACAATTCATGTTTGGTTAAAGAGCAGATTTTAAGCTTTATTTACAGGGTATTTCAATACATTTTAGTTTCACCATGTAGTAATACCACTTTTAACAGCCCCCTATTTCAAGGCACCATAATGTTTGGGACAAATGGCTTCCTAGGTGTGTTCAATATCATTTACAGTACAAGTAGAAGAATGCTTGTTGTATCTATTCTTGATTTGAGGCTTTTGTTTCCCTTTGGGGTCTGCTATTGGTGTTTGTCAGCACAAGAATTAGACTTGTGCCAATGAAAGTCAAGGAAGCCATTTTGATGTCACTATTCTAAAAATTCAGAGACATAGGCCAAACCTTCGGCTGACCGAAATCAACTATTTGGAGCATCATTAAGAAGAAAGAGCGCACTGGTGAGCTCAGTAATCTCTAAGGGCCTGGGAGGCTAAGGAACAACTCTACAGTTTATAACTAAAATTGCCTCAAACACATTTCTATTCATTTATTTCGCTGTGGTTGTAAAAGGAACATTTCCCATCCATCGTAATAAAAATGGCATTTTTACTTTTTCTGTTTTTGCATTTTTTCACTTTTTGAACAAAAGTGTATTACCTTGTATATTTTGCTGTTTTCCACTGAAACATATTTCCATCATAAATTTCTTAAAACTAATTTCTATTCATTTATTTCATCATTTTTTATTACATAAACACTACATAATCAGTTCCATCAGAATCAAAAGAATATATTTAAACATATTTTGTATTTTTTCACTTTTTGGACTGTTTTTTATCAAGCCAAATCTAAACAAAATATAGTTTTGTTTCAAACATTATGGACCTCATTGTATATTAATATTTTCTACTGAAACACATTTTTCATCATAAAGGTTTTCAGACATTTTTGCATTTATTTCGTGATCGTTGTTAAATTAAAAATTCCTGTCTATCTATAAAAAATATCATTTTAAAGAAGTTTGGATTTTTGTACTTTTTGGAACATAAGACTTTAGGCTTATCTATTTTGCAATTTCAACTTTAAATTTAAATTTCTTCAATCACATTTATATTCAATTTTTTAATCCTAATTTTACCTCAATTAACCAACACTAACTGTTTTCCTAACACTAATTGAGGCCCTACCATGACAATAATTGTAACCGTAACCCTAATATCAATTTCAATTTCTAGGTCTCACCTTAAATATTGATTTTTGAATTGAAGAATTATAAAAATCACAAGTTTGATAAGAGAGAAGGAATTGTCTTAATTAAAATACATACCTTTATAATTCATGTCTCGGGGAAATCATGTTGACTCTCAGAATGCATTTTACTTCCTGCTGATTTTCTCAGAGGGAAGACTAATACAGAGGGAAAACTAATGCAGAGCTCTGTGCTGAAAATCAGTCTCTCTGCAGTCTGAGCAGCACAGAGCTCTGCAGTCTTACAGCACAGGGCTCTTCAGTCTGACAGCACAGGGCTCTTCAGTCTGAGAAGCACAGAGCTCTGCATTCTGACAGCACAGAGCACTGCAGTCTTACAGCACAGGGCTCTTCAGTCTGAGCAGCACAGAGCTCTGCATTCTGACAGCACAGAGCTCTTCAGTCTGAGAAACACAGAGCTCTGCAGTCTGAGCAGCACAGAGCTCTGCAGTCTGAGAAGCACAGAGCTCTGCAGTCTGAGAAGCACAGAGCTCTGCAGTCTGAGCAGCACAGAGCTCTGCAGTCTGACAGCACATAGCTCTGCAGTCTGACAGCAGAGGGCTCTTCAGTCTGAGCAGCACAGAGCTCTTCAGTCTGAGAAGCACAGAGCTCTGCATTCTGACAGCACAGAGCACTGCAGTCTTACAGCACAGGGCTCTTCAGTCTGACAGCACAGAGCTCTGCATTCTGACAGCACAGAGCTCTGCAGCCTGAGAAGCACAGAGCTCTGCATTCTGACAGCACAGAGCTCTGCAGTCTGAGCAGCACAGAGCTCTGCAGTCTTACAGCACAGGGCTCTTCAGTCTGACAGCACAGAGCTCTTCAGTCTGAGAAGCACAGAGCTCTGCATTCTGACAGCAGAGAGCACTGCAGTCTTACAGCACAGGGCTCTTCAGTCTGACAGCACATAGCTCTTCAGTCTGAGCAGCACAGAGCTCTGCATTCTGACAGCACAGAGCTCTGCAGCCTGAGAAACACAGAGAGAGCTCTGCAGTCTGAGCAGTGCAGAGCTCTGCAGCCTGAGAAGCACAGAGCTCTGCAGTCTGAGAAGCACGGAGCTCTGCAGTCTGAGCAGCACAGAGCTCTGCAGTCTGACAGCACATAGCTCTGCAGTCTGACAGCACAGAGTTCTTCAGTCTGAGAAGCACAGAGCTCTGCAGTCTGAGCAGCACAGAGCTCTGCAGCCTGAGAAACACGGAGCTCTGCAGTCTGAGTAGCACAGAACTCTGCAGTCTGAGAACCACATAGCTCTGCACTCTGAGCAGCACAAAGCTCTGCAGTCTGAGAACCACAGAGCTCTGCACTCTGAGCAGCACAGAGCTCTGCAGTCAGAGAACCACATAGCTCTGCACTCTGAGCAGCACAGAGCTCTGCAGTCTGAGAACCACATAGCTCTGCACTCTGAGCAGCACAGAGCTCTGCAGTCAGAGAACCACATAGCTCTGCACTCTGAGCAGCACAGAGCTCTGCAGTCTGACAGCACAGAGCTCTGCAGTCTGAGAAGCACAGAGCTCTGCAGTCTGACAGCACAGAGCTCTTCAGTCTGAGCAGCACAGAGCTCTGCATTCTGACAGCACAGAGCTCTTCAGTCTGAGCAGCACAGAGCTCTGCATTCTGACAGCACAGAGCTCTGCAGTCTGAGCAGCACAGAGCTCTGCAGTCTGAGCAGCACAGAGCTCTGCAGTCTGACAGCACAGAGCTCTGCAGTCTGAGAACCACATAGCTCTGCACTCTGAGCAGCACATAGCTCTGCAGTCTGAGAATCACATAGCTCTGCACTCTGAGCAGCACAGAGCTCTGCACTCTGAGAAACACAGAGCTCTGCAGTCTGAGCAGCACAGAGCTCTGCAGTCTGACAGCACAGAGCTCTGCAGTCTGAGAAGCACAGAGCTCTGCAGTCTGACAACACAGAGCTCTTCAGTCTGAGCAGCACAGAGCTCTGCATTCTGACAGCACAGAGCTCTTCAGTCTGAGCAGCACAGAGCTCTGCATTCTGACAGCACAAAGCTCTGCAGTCTGAGCAGCACAGAGCTCTGCAGTCTGACAGCACAGAGCTCTGCAGTCTGAGAAGCACGGAGCTCTGCAGTCTGACAGCACAGAGCTCTTCAGTCTGAGCAGCACAGAGCTCTGCATTCTGACAGCACAAAGCTCTGCAGTCTGATAGCACAGGGCTCTGCACTCTGAGCAGCACAGGGCTCTTCAGTCTGAGAAGCACAGAGCTCTGCATTCTGACAGCACAGAGCTCTGCAGTCTGAGAAGCACGGAGCTCTGCAGTCTGAGAAGGTTCACCTTTTCAAAGAGAAACACCTTTTGTTTAACACAGGCAACTATAAAGTGTGTGTGTGTGTGCGTGTATGTGTGTGTGTGAGAGTAATAACCTGCTCTGTTAAAAACAGGATCATAGTGATTGTCATGATTAAATGTTTTTGTGTGTCGGCACATGAACCCCAAGAGGATGATCCGTACACATTTAAACCTCTTTTCCTTTTTTTTGTTTTACTTCATTAAAAAATAAATATATGGGTAGATAGATTTTGTTTAAAACTGAAAACTGCAGAAGTTCAAACTGAATTATTGCCTCAAGTTCGCCACCTTTTCTCAGGGGGTTAAATTAGACAGGTTACAGCCGCAGTTTTATTCTCACACACCTGACTCATAAGGCTTTTTACATAACTGAAAATGATGAAATGCCAGATGAATTTTTCTCACCACATTGGCATGCATTATGATGGCAGTCATAGAATTTCATAATGTTGAAATGATTTAACCATGATATATTTATTCATTTTGCAGACATATGTCAAAAATAACTTAAAATCATTGGTAATTTAGTGAATGCAAATATTTCAAGGTAGCTGGCAAAAGTCAGTCCTGAAGGAACCCAGAAGGTTGTAGTTAAAAAGAAGCAATTAAGTCAGTGTGAAACTGTTCTGAACAGTGTGTAAACAGCAAGGGAAAGAGGAACAGTGAGGAACAGTGTCTAAACAGTGAGGAACAATGAGGAACAGTGTCTAAACAGTGAGGAACAATGAGGAACAGTGTCTAAACAGTGAGGAACAAGGAGGAACAGTGTATAAACAGTGAGGAACAATGAGGACACTAAACAGTGAGGAACAATGAGGAACAGTGTCTAAACAGTGAGAGGAACAGTGAGGAACAGGTCTAAACAGTGAGGAACAATGAGGAACAGTGTCTAAACAGTGAGGAACAATGAGGAACAGTGTCTAAACAGTGAGGAACAATGAGGAACAGTGTCTAAACAGTGAGGAACAATGAGGAACAGTGTCTAAACAGTGAGGAACAGTGAGGAACAGTGTCTAAACAGTGAGGAACAATGAGGAACAGTGTCTAAACAGTGAGGAACAATGAGGAACAGTGTCTAAACAGTGAGGAACAATGAGGAACAGTGTCTAAACAGTGAGGAACAGTGAGGAACAGTGTCTAAACAGTGAGGAACAGTGAGGAACAGTGTCTAAACAGTGAGGAACAATGAGGAACAGTGTCTAAACAGTGAGGAACAATGAGGAACAGTGTCTAAACAGTGAGGAACAATGAGGAACAGTGTCTAAACAGTGAGGAACAGTGTCTAAACAGTGAGGAACAGTGTCTAAACAGTGAGGAACAATGAGGAACAGTGTCTAAACAGTGAGGGTTAGCACAGAAAGTGAATCGCTATGCTGTCTAACTTCCATCTAATCACAAGAACAGGGCAGAATAAACTAAAGGACTCTGTGTTCCTCGCTCTCCCGTTTAGTTATTCTTGTGGTCGGATGGAGACCGATCGAATAGGTCTCACTTCAAAAGAATTTCTTTCTACCTGCCACATTGAAATTTCCAGCCTGCATTAATGGAAATAACTTTTATTTTCTCACGTTATACAGTACAGGATCTGAAACCTTTATCTTGAGTGGCTTAGTCCTTATAGATTCTTAACTCCACAGCTTTGCCCTTTACTGTGTTAATGAGAGGAAAAGCCAGGCTAAAGAAACTCCTCATGCATGGACACAGCCTGAGGCTCGCAGTGCTGTGCTCCAACCACGCCTGAACACCGCTGCCCAGTTTTCTAGAAGGGCGTTGGTTAAGGTTAAGGTTAAGGTTAAGGTTAGGGTTAGGGTTAGGGTTACATTAATACTGCATGAGAAGCTCAGTGAGAGCCTGTCAGCAGGAGCTGTAATTAAAGGTTTTATAGGGGCTACGTGTCTTACCTGGAGTAATAAGCTCATTTTTAAACAGCAGTTGTGACGGAAATTTAAATAATTGTTCATATTTTTGAAAAAAAAAAAAAAAAAGGTTTAACGGCATCAGATGTTTTACATAAGGCATCATTTTTTAAAGCATTATAAATATTATGTTAACATAATTATAAGAAACGATGGAGTTAAATGTGACAGCAGACAGAAATATGATTATGTACATTACAGCATTAAAACTGGGCTGCACGCCACTGCAACTCTCATAATGAGCAGCAGATGTCAGCATTGTTCTACAGGAACACCTTTCGGTGAAAGTTACACACATTACCCAGAACCAGCGAAGCCATGTTGAAACCCATGAGCAAATGCCAAGAAACCATAAAATGGGGGCAAGTCCCCATTATGCCCCCCCCCCCCCAAAAAAAAGTAACACCCTCTGGTGTGAAATGTGCCCAGTGAGTTAGTTTTGTAACTCAGTTAATTGGACACATGCTTTGAACGTATCTAAGTGTGGAGGGATGGAGTCTCTGTCACCATGGCGATGGCAGTGGGATGCACAGTATCAGCCTCGCTCCTCGACACGGCACGACCCCCCCGGACCTTCCGGACCCTTCCGCGGCATCACCGCAGCCAAAATTACACTGTGGGTATAATTAGCTCCTTACGTGTCCGCAAAACCTCCTGCCACTAGAGGGCAGTAAGCACAGCCAAGCGCTCTGGAGAGAGGCGAGGTTCTGTCCGTTCTGCCACAGCCCAGTGCTTTTCTCTTTATGGTTAATTAAACATTAAAATAATAACCAAGTTATTTAATAGTTTTAAATAGTTTTGTTTCTGGAAGCTCAGTGTCTCCCCCACCCAGGCCCTGTCTCCCCCACTTCACCCAGGCCCTGTCTCCCCCACTCCACCCAGGCCCTGTCTCCCCCACCCCCACCCAGGCCCTGTCTCCCCCTTCCAGGCCCTGTCTCCCCGACCCCCACCCAGGCCCTGTCTCCCCCCACCCCCACCCAGGCCCTGTCTCCCCCCACCCCCACCCAGGCCCTGTCCCCCCCCCCCCCCACCCAGGCCCTGTCTCCCCCCCCCCCCACCCAGGCCCTGTCTCCCCCACCCCCACTCAGGCCCTGTCTCCTCCACCCCCACCCAGGCCCTATCTCCTCCACCCCCATCAAGGCCCTGTCTCCCCCACCTCCACCCAGGCCCTGTCTTCTCCACCCCCACCCAGGCTCTGTTTCCTCCATCCAGGCCCTGTCTCCCCCACCCAGGCCCTGTCTTCTCCACCCCCACCCAGGCTCTGTTTCCTCCATCCAGGCCCTGTCTCCCCCACCCAGGCCCTGTCTTCTCCACCCCCACCCAGGCTCTGTTTCCTCCATCCAGGCCCTGTCTCCCCCACCCAGGCCCTGTCTTCTCCACCCCCACCCAGGCTCTGTTTCCTCCATCCAGGCCCTGTCTCCCCCACCCAGGCCCTGTCTCCTCCACCCCCTCCCAGACCCTGTCTCCTGGCTGTCACAGGCTCACTGAAAGAGGGCAAGCCGTTGTTTTTTATTTTTAATACGCAGCGTAAGCACTTACTCTGGTAATCGGTCGGAGCACCTGTAGAGTCTCAGGCCCTCCAGCTATAAAACATCCTGCCTGATGGGATGCTTTAAAATGCAGGAATCTGTTACACGGGATGGGGGGGGTGGTCAGCCACGACAGCTCCTATCAGAGTACTCTGTAACCTAAACCAACCCCCCCCCCCCCCCCCCCCCCCCCCCCCCCCCCCCCCCCCCCCCCCCCCCACACACACACACAGGAAGTGGTCACTTTACTTGTGATGTCACAAAGGAATCCAGCGTGGAGGGACTGTTCACTCTCCTGCATAGTTAAAATATTCAGACGTCCACATCCGCTGAGACACACACAAACACACTCCAGCACTGAGACACACAGAAACACACTCCAGCGCTGAGACACACACAAACACACTCCAGCACTGAGACACTCAAACACACTCCAGCACTGAGATGCACACAAACACATCCCAGTGCTGAGACACTCACAAACACACTCTAGCACTGAGACACACACAAACACACTCCAGCACTGAGACACACACAAACACACTCCAGCGCTGAGACCCTCACAAACACACACTCCAGCACTGAGACACACACAAACACACTCCAGCACTGAGACACACACAAACACACACTCCAGCTCTGAGACACACACAAACACACTCCAGCACTGAGACGCACACAAACACACTCCAGCACTGAGACACACACAAACACACTTTAGCACTGAGACACACACAAACACAAACTCCAGCACTGAGACACACACAAACACACTCCAGCACTGAGACACACACAAACACACACTCCAGCGCTGAGACACACACAAACACACTCCAGCACTGAGACACACAAACACACACTCCAGCGCTGAGACACACACAAACACACTCCAGCACTGAGACACACACAAACACACTCCAGCGCTGAGACACACACACTCCAGCACTGAGACACACACAAACACACTTCAAGCCGTTGCTCAAAGGTGGAAAATACAGAAAAGCAGCTGGACCAACGTCCAGAGGCACCAGTAGAGCCCACAGTGATCTTAGAGCAGGGTCAGCCGAATGGAGTGTGTAGGGTAGGGAGTGTTTAAGTGCATAGAGTGCTGTAGGGTAGGGAGTGTTTAAGTGCATAGAGTGCTGTAGGGTAGGGAGTGTTTAAGTGCATAGAGTGCTGTAGGGTTTAGTGCATGGAGTGTGTGTGTTTAAGTGCATAGAGTGCTGTAGGGTAGGGAGTGTTTAAGTGCATAGAGTGCTGTAGGGTAGGGAGTGTTTAAGTGCATGGAGTGCTGTAGGGTAGGGAGTGTTTAAGTGCATAGAGTGCTATAGGGTAGGGAGTGTTTCAGTGCATAGAGTGCTGTAGGGTAGGGAGTGTTTAAGTGCATAGAGTGCTGTAGGGTAGGGAGTGTTTAAGTGCATGGAGTGCTGTAGGGTAGGGTGTGTTTAAGTGCATAGAGTGCTGTAGGGTAGGGAGTGTTTAAGTGCATAGAGTGCTGTAGGGTAGGGTGTGTTTAAGTGCATGGAGTGCTGTAGGGTAGGGAGTGTTTAAGTGCATAGAGTGCTGTAGGGTAGGGTGTGTTTAAGTGCATGGAGTGCTGTAGGGTAGGGAGTGTTTAAGTGCATAGAATGCTGTAGGGTAGGGCGTGTTTAAGTGCATGGAGTGCTGTAGAGTAGGGTGTGTTTAAGTGCAGCAGACTCCCATGTCAGCTGTATCAGTCAGAAACCAGCATTCCGCACACGTGAATATACCTGACAAAACAATCCAGTCTCAGTTTTTATATTAATTCAGCTATTAAACTAAAAAATAAGCTAGCGAAAAATGATGTTAACATCACCGAAACACGTTTTATTTTTTTAAACGAAGTTTCTGCCTCCTCGCTGCTTCGCTAGGTTTGAAGCTCAGAGCGCAGTCACTGATCACACAGCTGGGGGGTCGATCAATCAAATTCCAGAAATGGCCAATGCCAGCCACCTGATTGGACACGCCCCGGCTCCACAGGTTCATCCTGCTATCAGCACCAGGCCCGCCCCGTTTGGGGACACAGGAACGTGTGAGGCGCAGGTGTGTCCTCGGTCAGTACCTGTCGGAGCCGCGCACGTAAGATCCCTAAATTTCGCTGCACCTTCAGCTTCCCGATTCCCGGAGGACATTTTAGAAAATTGAACGCAGAAGAAAGGCCCATAATCGCCGGTGTCAAAGCCGGAGGGATTTTACCGCGCAGAGCCTGCGGTCCTGAAAAATGCATTATTTACATAACACAGCAAAATAACATCCTGTTTCCCCACACAACGCTGAACCAACAGCAGACCTATACGTTTCCCCATTAGCCACTTCAGTTAAAATGGCACTTGTGCTCTATTCTGTAAGGCAGCTGACAGCTGAATTAGCTCAGTCGTCTCAGTGTTGCTCAGCTCAATGACAGCAGCCTCGGGCTGCGGATAAAGATAACCGCGCGTTTTCTCACTGTTCTGCCATATCTTCCCGTATAGTTAATGCAGGAATTGAAGTGACACCCTGTCAAAACAATAGTTTACAAAAAATGTGAAGTACTGTGTTCCACCAGAAGGGGGGGGGGGCACCATCTACATACTGCCTTCTCTTTCACTCCCCCCTATATTTTTCCCCCCTCCCTCCATTTTTTCCCCCCTCCCTACACTTTTCTCATCTCCTCTATTTTAGCAAGAGGTGAAGAAACTCCTAAAGCTTTCCCGGACACCCCCCCCACAGAAGACCTGATGGGGGGGAGCTCTGGACCCCAACCGCCCCCCCTCCCCTTACAGAAGGCCAGAAAGAAACGTTTTTTGCGAGAAGCGATTTTCGAAGGCTCAGAGAGAAGAGGAATCTTAATTGTGTGAGTTTCTCCATCTCCCGAAGACAAAAGGCCCAAAACGCTGCATGCAAGGGCCGGGGGGGGGGGGGGGGGGGGGGGGGGCGGGGGGGTGCACACCGCCAGGGGGGGAAGCATGCGGTGTTGCACTTTCAGACTGCAGGTACTCGAACTGTAGAGGGGTTGCCAGCTCCAATCACCTGATGATCTCAGGTGGATGATGTAACAGAGTGTTAATAAAGCAGGAAGGCAGAGCAAACTGCCGGGATATTAGCAGTCCTGTAGGAATACGCAAAAACTACACAAGCATTCGAGTTAGTGTATGCGCTTGTGCTTTTGTGTGTGTGTGTGTGTGTGTGTGTGTGTGCATGTGTGTGCGTGTGTGAGTCCACCCTAGCTCCCCAGTGGTGGAACGAACTCCCGTCCCTCTCCGAACCTCCCCCTCACTACCCATCTTCCGCCGTGGCCTGAAGACTCATCTCTTCAGACTATACCTAGACTAACCACCACCACGCTGTATATTGCACTCTAAATCCCCCCCCCCCCTTTTTTTCATGACACCTGTTACATGTTGCCCCATCCCAGCACTTTTGGTAATTTGTATTTGTCCTAATACTGTAGCTTATTCTTCTGCCTAGTTGGCTTTGCAGAGGTTAGGTCTGAATAGTGTTCACTGTGCAAACTTAACTGTGACCTTGGCTAGAAATAGCTGTACAAAATAAGTATTATACCTTACTGAACCTGTGTTTAATAGTTGTCTATGACCATGAAATGCACTTTTTGTACGTCGCTTTGGATAAAAGCATCTGCCAAAAAAATGTAATGTAATGTAATGTGAGTGTATGCGTTTGTGCTTTTGTGTGTGTGTGTTAATGTGTGTGTGTGTGTGAGTGTGTGTATGTGTGTGTGAGTGTATGCGCTTGTGTTTTCGTGTGTGCCTGTGCGTGTGTGCATGTGCGTGCGTGTGTGTGTGTGTGTGTGCACGTTATCATTTCTCTGTGATCCTGTCTGTAAACCACAAGCATTCGTAAGGCTTCGTTGTTGTGATGAAATGTTAAAGGTGGCAGTACAGACACGCAGCTGAAAGGAAACCCGTTCAGCAGCGTATTTCTGTGTTACAGTTTAACCCCGTAACTCGGCGTCGTTTGATGGCACAGGTAAATTATAAGACAGGAAAGAATTTGACTTATTTATTTAATTTTACAGGAAGTTTGCTTGTGGACCCCGTAATGAGCGCTCGCTTGCGCCTGTTAGCGCGGCGGCGCGGCGGCGTGCCTGGCGGCGTGAGGCGGCTCATTAAGCAGCGGCTGGGCCGCGCGGAGCGAGCTGCACACAGAGGCAGCCCGGCTCAGACGAGCGCTGGGCTGCTGGGTTATTAATACACCGCAGACGTGGCCCGGCAGACTCAAACACAGGTGACAGAACACAGCAGCGAAACAGGTAGGTTTGAGACGTCTACCTGCTGGGGGTGTTTAGGTGTTCAGAGGCTATGCCACAGGTAGACTAGTATCACAACGTGACACTGCTTTGATACAACCCCGCTTTTTCAACACACTGCCGATGTCTGCCCCTTATTTATGGAGTTATCTCACAGACTTTATATTATTCTTAATAACAATATATTTTAAAGTCAGAGATGAATAAACGGCTGTTCCAGTGCGGTGTAACATAATGACTGAATGGATGAACAGCAGGACTGAACACACTGCTCAGTAAATGCGTGTTGTTGCTGAATGCACGCCCGCGCTCAGGCTCGGTATACGGCAGGAGACTGGGCTGCTGGATGAGGCCGAGCTCGCGGCTGGATGAGGCCGAGCGTGCCGCTGGATGAGGCCGAGCTCGCTGCTGGATAAGGCCGAGCGTGCCGCTGGATGAGGCCGAGCTCGCTGCTGGATAAGGCCGAGCGTGCTGCTGGATGAGGCCGAGCTCGCCGATGGATAAGGCCGAGCGTGCCGCTGGATGAGGCCGAGCTCGCTGCTGGATAAGGCCGAGCGTGCCGCTGGATGAGGCCGAGCGTGCTGCTGGATAAGGCCGAGCGTGCTGCTGGATGAGGCCGAGCTCACTGCTGGATAAGGCCGAGCTCAGCGCTGGATGAGGCCGAGCTCGCTGCTGGATGAGGCCGAGTGTGCTGCTGGATAAGGCCGAGCTCGCCGCTGGATGAGGCCGAGCTCGCCGCTGGATGAGGCCGAGCGTGCCGCTGGATGAGGCCGAGCTCGCTGCTGGATAAGGCCGAGCTCACTGCTGGATGAGGCCGAGCTCGCCGCTGGATGAGGCCGAGCTCGCCGCTGGATGAGGCCGAGCTCGCCGCTGGATGAGACCGAGCTCGCCGCTGGATGAGGCCGAGCGTGCTGCTGGATGAGGCCGAGCTCGCCGCTGGATAAGGCCGAGCGTGCCGCTGGATGAGGCCGAGCTCGCCGCTGGATAAGGCCGAGCTCGCCGCTGGATGAGGCCGAGCTCGCCGCTGGATGAGGCCGAGCTCGCCGCTGGATAAGGCCGAGCTTGCCGCTGGATGAGGCCGAGCTCGCTGCTGGATAAGGCCGAGCTCGCGGCTGGATGAGGCCGAGCTTGCCTGCTGGATAAGGCCGAGCTCACTGCTGGATGAGGCCGAGCTCGCTGCTGGATAAGGCCGAGCTCACTGCTGGATGAGGCCGAGCTCGCTGCTGGATGAGGCTGAGCGTGCTGCTGGATAAGGCCGAGCTCGCCGCTGGATAAGGCCGAGCGTGCTGCTGGATAAGGCCGAGCTCACTGCTGGATGAGGCCGAGCTCGCCGCTGGATGAGGCCGAGCTCACTGCTGGATAAGGCCGAGCTCGCCGCTGGATAAGGCCGAGCTCGCCGCTGGATGAGGCCGAGCTCACTGCTGGATAAGGCCGAGCTCGCCGCTGGATGAGGCCGAGCTCACTGCTGGATGAGGCCGAGCTCACTGCTGGATGAGGCCGAGCTCACTGCTGGATAAGGCCGAGCTCGCCGCTGGATAAGGCTGAGCGTGCTGCTGGATAAGGCTGAACTCGCGGCTGGATGAGGCCGAGCGTGCCGCTGGATGAGGCTGAGCTCGCGGCTGGATAAGGCCGAGCTCGCGGCTGGATAAGGCCGAGCTCACTGCTGGATAAGGCCGAGCTCGCCACTGGATAAGGCCGAGCTCGCTGCTGGATAAGGCCGAGCTCGCTGCTGGATGAGGCCGAGCTCGCCGCTGGATGAGGCCGAGCTCGCCGCTGGATAAGGCCGAGCTCACTGCTGGATAAGGCCGAGCGTGCTGCTGGATGAGGCCGAGCTCGCTGCTGGATAAGGCTGAGCTCACTGCTGGATAAGGCCGAGCTCGCCGCTGGATAAGGCCGAGCGTGCCGCTGGATGAGGCCGAGCTCACTGCTGGATAAGGCCGAGCTCGCTGCTGGATGAGGCCGAGCTCGCTGCTGGATAAGGCCGAGCTCGCCGCTGGATGAGGCTGAGCTCGCCACTGGATAAGGCCGAGCTCGCCGCTGGATAAGGCCGAGCTCACTGCTGGATGAGGCCGAGCTCGCCGCTGGATGAGGCCGAGCTCGCGGCTGGATGAGGCCGAGCTCGCTGCTGGATGAGGCCGAGCTCGCTGCTGGATAAGGCCGAGCGTGCCGATGGATAAGGCCGAGCTCGCTGCTGGATAAGGCCGAGCGTGCCGATGGATAAGGCCGAGCTTGCGGCTGGATAAGGCCGAGCGTGCCGCTGGATAAGGCCGAGCTCGCTGCTGGATGAGGCCGAGCTCACTGCTGGATAAGGCCGAGCTCGCCGCTGGATGAGGCCGAGCTCGCTGCTGGATGAGGCCGAGCTCACTGCTGGATAAGGCCGAGCTCACTGCTGGATGAGGCCGAGCTCAGTGCTGGATAAGGCCGAGCTCACTGCTGGATGAGGCCGAGCTCAGTGCTGGATAAGGCCGAGCTCGCTGCTGGATAAGGCCGAGCTCAGTGCTGGATAAGGCCGAGCTCGCTGCTGGATGAGGCCGAGCTCGCTGCTGGATAAGGCCGAGCTCACTGCTGGATGAGGCCGAGCTCAGTGCTGGATAAGGCCGAGCTCGCTGCTGGATGAGGCCGAGCTCGCTGCTGGATAAGGCCGAGCTCGCTGCTGGATGAGGCCGAGCTCGCCGCTGGATGAGGCTGAGCGTGCTGCTGGATAAGGCCGAGCTCACTGCTGGATGAGGCCGAGCGTGCTGCTGGATAAGGCCGAGCGTGCCGTTGGATAAGGCCGAGCTCGCTGCTGGATGAGGCCGAGCTCGCTGCTGGATGAGGCCGAGCTCGCGGCTGGATGAGGCCGAGCTCGCCACTGGATAAGGCCGAGCTCACTGCTGGATAAGGCCGAGCTCGCTGCTGGATGAGGCCGAGCTCACTGCTGGATAAGGCCGAGCTCGCGGCTGGATGAGGCTGAGCTCACTGCTGGATAAGGCTGAGCTCGCGGCTGGATGAGGCCGAGCTCGCAGCTGGATGAGGCCGAGCTCACTGCTGGATGAGGCCGAGTGTGCCGCTGAATCCACATCGTTGATATGCGGCACCGCGGCAGAAAAGGCCGCCATTCTGCTCGCATTCACACATCTTCGCTGGGAATTTCTAATTTGGACCCTGAACCTTGGGTTAATAGAAACTGCTACTGCACATCATTACACTTGTGCCAGAGGTTAATGATCCATCCCACTGCTTTTTACTCACCCTCATGACTGATAATTAGCACCCCAGGGCCTGACTTAGCCTCAACTTTTCCTGGGCGCCCCAAAAGAAGACATGTTCTCTTCTCTTTCCCTCCCGCTCTGTCTTTCCCTCCCTCTCTCTGTACTTGACAAGTCCTGCCGGTGTTTCTGCAGTCGTACTACACTCACTGTTCATTCTAAACTTAACACCTCTGTCCCCACTAACCTTAACACCTCTGTCCCCACTAACCTTAACACCTGTATCCCCACTAAGTTTAACACCTCTGTCCCCACTAACCTTTACACCTCTGTCCTCACTAACCTTAACACTTCTGTCCCCACTAACCTTAACACCTGTCCTCACTAACCTTAACACCTCTGTCCCCACTAACCTTAACACCTCTGTCCTCCCTAACCTTAACACCTCTATCCTCACTAACCTTAACACCTCTGTCCTCACTAACCTTAACACCTCTGTCCCCACTAACCTTAACACCTCTATCCCCACTAACCTTAACACATCTGTCCTCCCTAATGTTAACACATCTGTCCTCATTAACATAACCTAACCTAATATGGCTAAATATAAAGTTCTTCATGTGGGAAACAAAAACATCCGGCAGGGTTACTTTATGGGGGCAACAAAACTGGAATGTGCTCAGTTTGAAAAAGACTTGAGAGTAATGGTTGATCAAAGCCTTTCTGGTTCTAGACACTTTGTAGCAGTAAAAAGGCCAGCAGGATACTGGGACATATAGCCAAAAATATTGAGTATAAATCCAAGGAATTTATACTTTTCTTATTCAATACTTCACATTACAGGCATTTAGCAGACACTCTTATCCAGAGCGACTTACACAACTTTTACATAGCATTTTATATTGTATCCATTTATACAGCTGGATACATACGCAATTTCGGTTAAGTACCTTGCTCAAGGGTACAACAGAAGTGTCCTACCCGGGAATCGAACCTGCAACCTTTCGGTTACAACCCAGTTCCTTACCCACTGTGCTACACTCCGTCCAAGCACTCTGTCTTTACACTTGGAGTATTGCGTACAGTCCCTGGGAACTGCACTACAGAAAATATATAGAGGCACTGGAAAAGGTTCATGGAAGAGCAACTAGACTGATTCCTGGCATGGAAGTTATGAAGAAGACTTATATGACATATGACTTAAGATGCATAATCTCTTCACACTTAGTAAAAGGAGACTTGGGGGTGATTTCATTGAGGCGTTTAAATTCATAAAATGGATTAACAAAGTGAATTACAAGATATTATTCAGGTTGAGTTCTGTTAGTAGAATGAGGGGACATAAATGGAAATTAGCAAAAGGTCAATTCTGCACAGATGTTAGGAAGTATTTTTTCATACAGAGAGTAGTTTTGTATGAACAGTCTTGTGTAAATGTAGTAGAGGGAGAATCTCTGGGGGTTTTCAAGATGAGGCTTGATATGGTGCCAGATACTATTTAGATTTGTCAAAATATCACAGAAATGCAGGTGGCAAGGAATGATTCAAACGTTGCCATGGAATCATTGAGCTTATATACTTTTACAACAATTATAGTCTAAAAAACACTGTATAGCGAAATCTTAAGATTTAAACCGCAGTAGATATATCTGCTGTGTGTCTCTGTATGAACCTCACCTGAGGTCTGGTGTTCCTGTCATGCCTGGGAACCAGTCACCAGGCCACAGCTGGGATATCTGTTCAACACAGTATATTAAAATTAAGAAGGAAAACAATAAAAATTACACATTAATGCAAATGGAAAACAGCTTAAAAACTCTGTCTCCAAAGACATTGATGTTGTGTGAAGAAAGAGAGAGAGCAAGAGAGAGAGAGAGAGAGAGAGGATTGTGAATGATCTTCCTTTGTTATCAGTGTATGTGTGTGCAGTAAATAGAATACAGTATTTACACATATGTTGTTAGTCATTTATATTCTCCAGATGTCTTGCTGGCCTCTTCTGATCTGATGGATGGTGATGGGGGGGTTAGGGTTGGGTGGGGGGGTCACTCTGGGTTTTGAACTCCTGGTTAATGGAAGCAGCTGAACGCAGACAGGCGGGGGGGGGGGGGGGGGGCTGTTCTGTCACCGACCAGTTCTCAAAGCACAGGGAATACATGGAGACCCTGTGTGACACACACACACACACACACACATACACACACACACTCTCACACACACTCACACACACACACTCTAATACACACACACTCACACACACACACACACTCGCATACATACATACACACACACACTCTCACACACACTCACACACACACACTCTAATACACACACACTCACATACACACACACGTACACACACACACTACACACACACGTACACACACACACACACACACAGATATATAATGTATGTGCTTTTTTTAAGCAGCACTTACGCTGGGACGCTGGCTCCCTCAGAGGGCGGGGGGGCTGCCATGCGTGCCTCGCCAGCTACCTGCCCAACTAAGGGGAAACAAGCTTCTGAAGGCTTTAATGGGATTTTGCCTCCGGCTGTTTTATTAAGATGTTGGCTTTTTCTGCTGCCTGTGCAGCTGACACTACTCGCTGTCAGCACCCCCCAGCCTGCTTCACCCGCCCCCCCCACAACAGACCCCACCCCCCCAACAACAGACCCCTTACCCCCCATCCCAAAACAATGTGCTGGATTACCAGCTTCAATTAGTCTTCATGGATCAGTGCAGGGAAATAGGGCTCAAAGTTCTGGACCAGATGAGCCTGAGGCAGACCGGACTGCCCCTCTGCGAGGAGGCCACAGACTGGGGGGGGGGGGGAGGCTGAGGGGGGCTGGGGGGGGGGGGGGTGGAGGGGGGCGCGTTCGGGATCAATAGCATGGCGCTAAGCTGCTTATCCTCGGTCCCTTCAAAAACACTCCCCCAAATGAGGCTTGATAAGGAGACCTTTGTTTTTAATGGGTTAAACTGAAAATGTTCCTCAGTCACAAAGACAAGTGCGTGGAGAATGATGTTCAGATTATATATTATAAATAAATATTAATCTTAAATCTTCGTAAATCTTGCATTACATAATATAATATAATGTAATATAATATATAATATTAGTAAATTATTCGTAAATATAGTACATCATAAATGCAATATTACGTTACATTGTATTGGAAAAATCTTTTTATTTCACAACATAAGAAATCAAATTTTTG
The DNA here is from genome assembly GCA_025169545.1 of Anguilla japonica. NCBI lineage: Eukaryota > Metazoa > Chordata > Actinopteri > Anguilliformes > Anguillidae > Anguilla > Anguilla japonica. The sequence goes on along the minus strand of CM045888.1, from coordinate 62,975,651 downwards.
TAAAAACCTAATTAATATTAAAAAAAGAAATGTATTTCCTTAAAAAAAAATTTATTTTTTTAAAAGAAATTTATTTTTCTTGAACTAAAGAAAGATTCCATTATGTTTATAGTTTTGACCTGTATTCGCATTACTGATATTCTGAAAGGTTCCAATATTAAAATAAATTCTAATAAAACTTTAATAAAAATTTAATAAAACAAAATTAATGTTGGGACCAATTTTTAGCTGAAAAAACAAGATAAAAATACTGCTCAGTATGATCCACTGTGGCATGTTCCGTTAGACCTTCTTTTGATTGTTTTGAACTCTCTCAGTGTTCTCTCATGCACATTAGATTTATTGTCATCTCTCCAATAGCATATATTCAATTTTTACAATTTTATATTAAAAAAGCAACAACTCTTAAACTCGCATCACATTTGATAGATATTTACTCTGCTAAGAGACAAATGAAGCCATTGAGAAAAAAAGACAGCCGCTGATGACAGCACTTCCTGTGTTCATTTGGAAGAAGTTCCTGTTTAGTAAGAAGTTGTTCCTGTTCCTGTACACACACTGCATTGACATTTACATTCAGGCATCTGTCAGACATCTATCAGACACTCTTATCCAGAGCGACTCAGACAGCTTAAATTCTTTACACACAACCCATTTTATACAGCTGGATATTTACCAGAGTACTTCAGGTTAAGCACCTTGCTCCAGGGTACGGCGGTGGTGTTCCAACTGGGAATCAAACCCGCAACCCCAGTTTCAAGCACAGTTCTTTAGTCATCACGCTACACTGCAGTTCTAAATGGGTGGGTCATTCGGGCCTATCCTAGTTCAATGGGTAAAATTCTGGCCTTTGTTTTAACCTCAAAATCAGCCTTTCGTAGCTGGTTCTCATAGCTGATGTATCTTTTCTAATATTCAGAACATTCACAACTCTATATTCGGTGAAAGTTTATGACAACAGAACTGGCAAAGATAGAGATTTCATTTTTTTTTACTGTCTCTACCACCATTCTGTATTTTGTTTGGGAGTAGGTTGGTTTCTATAGAATCCCATTTGATTTAACAGGTCTTTAAAATTTTGTATCTTTTTTCTGCTTATTTCTAATATCTTTGCATTTCATTTTTAAAAACTTACGTCTGCTGAAGCTACGTAAGGACATGTTTATTCCTTCTTGTTTCTAATTGGTGGTCATGGAGACTGGTTTCCATAGCTGCCCATCCCCTGACCAGACTGCAGCCGAACAGGATCATTGAGGTCCAGACGTCTCTTCTGTTTCATCGCTCATATTTGCGCACAAACAGAAATGCTGATGGAGCTCGCAGTCATCTGTCGAGTCCTCCACTGTCCCAGGATTCCGTGCCTTGGGAGCAGTCTATTTCCTCCACATATGAACATAAACATATGAAACATGAAAGATGCGGTGCGTGTGATGGAGCTGTTTATGAGTGGGTCGAGTGTGCCGCCCTTATTCTCCAGGACAGCCCTGAAAGGAGCTTTTACTTTTTCTCCATCACTGAGAGGCAGAGACAGCGGATTTAATCTTCATTGTTCTCCTGTTGGGCTCCTCGCTCGTCCTCTCTTCTCCAGGCTCATTTGATTGGGTGCCCTGGGGAGGAGAGATATCATGTTTAGCCTAAAACCAACATGCATCTCGCATTCTCAGTCAGGATGAGTTCTGCTGAACCAGCTCTCAGGACCTGCCCCTCTCTCCCTCTCTCCCTGTCTTTCTCCTTCTCTCCCTCACTCCCTCTCCCTCTCTTTCTCCCCATCTCTTTCTCTTCCTCTCTCTCAGCCTCTCTTCTTCTCTCCCTTTCTCTCTCTTTCTCTCCCTCTCTCTCTCCCCATCTCTCTCTCTCGCTCCTTCTCTCTCTCCCTCTCGCTCTCAGCCTCTCTCCTTCTCTCTCTCTCCCATCTCTCTCTCTCTCTCTCCCTCTGTCTCTTCTGCTCCAGTGGGAAAGCCATCCCACTGTTGTGGAGAGTGCTGCTTGTTGCTCACTCGAGCGTTCTCTCTCTCTCTCTCTCTCTCACTCGAGCGTTCTCTCTCTCTCTCTCTCTCTTCTCTCTCTCTCTCTCTCGCTTGAGCGTTCTCTCTCTCTCTCTCTCTCTCTCTCTCTCTCTCTCTCTCTCACTCGAGCGTTCTCTCTCTCTCTCTCTCTCTCTCTCTCTCTCACTCGAGCGTTCTCTCTCTCTCTCTCGCTTGAGCGTTCTCTCTCTCTCTCTCTCTCGCTTGAGCGTTCTCTCTCTCTCTCTCTCTCTCTCTCTCACTCGAGCGTTCTCTCTCTCTCTCTCTCTCTCTCTCTCGCTTGAGCGTTCTCTCTCTCTCTCTCTCTCTCTTGCCCCAGTGTTCTCTCTCTCCCTCACTCGAGTGTTATCTCTCTCTTTCTCTCTCTCCCTCGCTCCAGTGTTTAGCGGAGGTTATGCTGGCAGGTGAAGACGTCAGCACCTGGTTCTGGGTTTGAAGGTGTCAGTTTGGCCCTTTCAGTGAAACATTTCCGTCTCTCAGAGTTCCAGCTACGCACATTCCCTGCTCTTACTCATTGTATTTATTACATTTTTATGGTTTTAGGATATATTTTTATGGCTTTATTTTTCTCCAATTAGTGCTACGTATTTATTTTAGTTATTATACTAACATCAAGATTTTATAGACTGATTGATTGGATGATTTCTGTAAATATTTTAACAGGACAGAGGCACATTTCAGCTGACAGACGGCCTAATTACTGTGCTAATTAATTACATTTAATTACATTTCCTCGTTAACCTGCAGGAGACACATGTGCACCCCAGTCCCAGAGAGGAGGAGGCGTGCGTGCACCCCAGCCCCAGAGAGGAGGAGGCGCGCGTGCACCCCAGCCCCAGGGAGGAGAAGGAGGCACGCGTGCACCCCAGTCCCAGGGAGGAGGAGGAGGAGATGCATGTGCAGCCCAGTCCCAGGGAGCAGGAGGAGGAGCGTGTGCACCCCAGTCCCAGGGAGCAGGAGGAGGAGGAGGCGCGCGTGCACCCCAGTCCCAGGGAGGAGAAGGAGGCGCGGGTGCACCCCAGTCCCAGGGAGGAGAAGGAGGCACGCGTGCACCCCAGTCCCAGGGAGGAGGAGGAGGCGCGCATGCACCCCAGTCCCAGAGAGGAGGGGGCGCACGTGCACCCCAGTCCCAGGGAGGAGGAGGAGGAGATGCACATGAACCCCGGGGAGGAGGAGATGCACATGCACCCCAATCCCAGGGAGGAGGAGATGCACATGCACCCCAGTCCCAGAGAGGAGGAGGCGCATGTGCCCCCCAGTCACAGGGTCGGGAAGGAAGGGCCGGTCAGAGACGGAGGGAGTGCAGATGAGATTGACTGGGCTCCTCCTTCATGCAAAATTCATCCACAACTCACCACGCCGGGAGAATGACAATGCCGGCTCTTCACATGTATGGACGCCGCCTCCATAAGAATTTATTAATGTATTTATTTATTTATCTATCTATTTATTTATTGTTTTGTAAGCAGATACAGTGATGGAAGACTGTCGAAAGGATGGGATGAAAGGTAGAATGCTCAACATTACTCTCAAACTCGCTGACCAAAAAAATGAAGCGCATTTGCATGTCACACAAATCCACTCCTTTTTCTGAGTATCTGGCAATCATATCTCTGAGTAGACGAGCGGGAAAATGCTTTTATCAGAGTTTCATTCGACAGGAATCAAGCAATCAAGACGTCTTTTAGCTGAACCTCAAGCGTTTTTTTTTCCGTTGTCAGAAAAATAATGTTTCTTTGGTAAAATATTGCATTGTCTTTTTTGCCAGCAGGGTGTCTTATAACAAACCCTTACAATTAGAGTCATATTTTCAGTATTCTGCAATAATTTATCAGGTCAGCAACTGCATACCATCCTCCTGTCTTTATTAACATGAGAAATAAAACCATTACATCAAGCATGTTCAAAGTTTTAAGTTGAGTTGTTAAATGTTAAAATTCTCCAGAATTTTAAAGAAAAGGTGTTTTTCCACATTGTGCATGCATCAGTGCTTAAAATGGCTGCTAGTTTAAAAAAATACACTTTCAAGACCAATAGGGAGTACTTAGTATTTGTTCCATTTACACACATTTTAAGATAATATACAGTATGGTAGTTTGTACAATAATTTTGGCCCCTATCCCTACTTTAGAACCACACCTTAACAAGCACTGTCCCTGTAACCCTAGCACTGCCAGACCAGCCCAATACAAACAGACTGTCCCTGTAACCCCAGCACTGCCAGACCAGCCCAATACAGACTGTCCCTGTAACTCCAGCACTGCCAGACCAGCCCAATACAGACTGTCCCTGTAACCCAGCACTGCCAGACCAGCCCAATACAGACTGTCCCAGTAACCCAGCACTGCCAGACCAGCCCAATACAGACGGTCCCTGTAACCCAGCACTGCCAGACAAGCCCAATACAGACTGTCCCTGTAACCCTAGCACTGCCAGACCAGCCCAATACAGACTGTCCCTGTAACCCCAGCACTGCCAGACCAGCCCAATACAGACTGTCCCTGTAACTCCAGCACTGCCAGACCAGCCCAATACAGACTGTCCCTGTAACCCAGCACTGCCAGACCAGCCCAATACAGACTGTCCCTGTAACCCAGCACTGCCAGACCAGCCCAATACAGACTGTCCCTGTAACCCAGCACTGCCAGACCAGCCCAATACAGACTGTCCCTGTAACCCAGCACTGCCAGACCAGCCCAATACAGACTGTCCCTGTAACCCAGCACTGCCAGACCAGCCCAATACAGACTGTCCCTGTAACCCCAACACTGCCAGACCAGCCCAATACAGACTGTCCCTGTAACCCAGCACTGCCAGACCAGCCCAATACAGACTGTCCCTGTAACCCAGCACTGCCAGACCAGCCCAGTGCAAATCTGGCATGTGGGGGGACCAGGTATTGAACCTCATGAGCCACTGTGAGCTTCTTCAGTGAGGTGGGGGGGGGGGGGGGGGGTGGAGGGGGGCTCATGCATAATTACACCAACAATATCCTCCTGCTCTCCTGCATATTAAGCAGATAGGCGCTGTAGCTGGGGCACTAATTGGGCTGGAAACACAAGGCCTCCACTCCTCTTATTAGCTCAATTAAAGTGGAGGAGCAGGCCCCAAACCAGAGCCGAAGCCTGGCCCCCCTTCCCCCCCAGGGACGGAACACTGTGACAGTTACCGAGGCGATGAGAAACAGGCCGCTGTCAATCAAGGCCCACAGCAGCCAAAAAAAGGAAAGAAAAGAAAAAGAGAAAGAGAAGCAGCCTGCCGATGTGGTCTGCTGGCTGTCCGCGAGAAACCTCCTTTATAAGTCCTGTAATTAACAGGCTATTAAGAGCAATCTGTGATTCATTCATCCTAAAGCTGTTTAATCTGCATTATCGGCAGTTTGTAATTGGACTAATCTTTTCTTTTTTTAAAGCCTGGAATTTTACACAGAATTCCCAACTATATCAGCTTTCATTTTACACAGCATTCCCAACAATATTTGTGATTTGATATCTGTGTAGCTTGTTCAGTAGCAGCTTGACATTTAAAAAATGAAACCTAGTTTAATAAGGAAGGATTAGGGTCTGGGGATTAAACTAAGGGAAGCTGCTCCACAGACAGTCAAGCAGATATAATTAACATTTACTAAGAATAATGCAGAAGTAAACATTTACCAACATTTACTAAAACACAATGCATTCAATTCAATCCAAATAAAAAAAAAAAAAAGTTTTTTTTTTTTTTTTTTTTTTACTTAAGAACCGTTTAAAAACACCACCCTCAGAAAATGACTAAACTGCACTCAGACACAACCCCAGACAAATTTTACATTGAGCACAAATTTGGCCTCTCGTGTAGTTATTTAGTGAAATTGCACGCTGCAGACTCTTTGTGGAGATAGTATAAACTACATAGTGTTTGTGACAGCAGAAAAACGTATTCAATTCTGACCAAAGTGGAAAATATGTTTTTTTTCTCCATGACATGTAAAATCTTTAGCTGATCATATAATGAGACACAATGTAGTCGCAGCAGTGTTACAGAGTTCTGCTTTCCCAGAAGGCCGCAGTGCCACCATCGGTTTCCTTGGAGACTTATTGAGGGTGAGGGCAGAAGGATTGCTAACCAGGAGCAGTGCTGTTGCAGTTTTTACAAAAAGTTAGCGTGGAATTTCCACAGCTGACGTTCCTGTTCTGGGTCTTTCCATATGAACAGGGAGCATTGCTTCAGAGTAAAATGTTAATTTAACTCTTCAGAGAGTTTATAGGAGCCTTGGATGGGAGCAGCACAGTCTCCTCCACTGACACCATAATCGCCACACCAGCGATGTAAGAGCAGGCTATAGAATAGAATAGAATAGAATAGAAAACCCTCAAAATGAAATTAAAGAAATATAAAAATATCTTGAAATACAAAATCTGCCATGAAATGTCTCAGAAAAAAAACATAAATAACACTTTCGATTTTTTTATGAAAATGGTGTGGTTTTAAACACAGGAGGTAAAACAGTGAACCCTTTCTGGACTTTAAGCCGGTGTTAATTCACTTCTCTGTGTTTGCATTTCCTTGGAAAGAAGGGGCTTAACTCCAGAGTGCACAGTGTCTTTGCTCTGTGTCAATTAAACCCAGCCGCCCGACGCCTGCAGTCCTCTTTAACCCCCGGACCAATCGGAGTGCACTTCACGCCCGAACCCGCCCTCGTCAGATCGGGCTCTTCCTGCTCCTGTGTGAATTTTTCATTGGACGGCATTAAATCTCATTTAATCTCTCTTTTCTGTGCTGTTAAAGGGGAGTACAGAGCTCGAGCGAGCACTATCACACCGTTATTGATTCTGCTTAATGCCTAATGTCAGGCCTCAGGCTCCAATCACACAGAGGGTCTGCAGTGCGTGATGAAGAGGCTGAGGAGGAGGAGGAGGGGAGAGCGAAGCTCGAGTGGGGCGGAGAGGCCACCTCAGAGCCCGTTATGCCCATATATGGGCAGTGGTGACTCGCCCGCATTTTGGAAAGAGCGCCTCCTTGCACAGAGTGCTTCAGTGCCTCAGCAGCAAGGCGTGGCACAGTCTCTGAGTCACATCACTTCCACTGTGTCACTGTGTGCTTTATTAGTTAGTCCTGCCCTCACCAAAGTCTTTATAATTAATCTGCTGAAACTTTGGATGAACAAAATACAACATAACACAGCACACAACACAGCACAGCACACAACGCAGCACAGCACACAACGCAGTACAACACAGCACACACACACAGCACAGCACAACGTAGAGAAGCAGGGTAAACCTCAGCTAATGATGTCAGGAAAAAGATTTCTGTTCCACTTTGGTTGGTAAATACATATTTGTAGGTCACTGGGAAATACGGTAATTCTGAAATATATTCAAACTGTTCAAAAGGTCAATGTTATGCTTTTAAGCCCCCGAACACAAACTTCTGTTCAAAGATTCCTCAGTTATTACAAAAGCAGCAGCTCCCCCCAGCTCACTCATCTTCTCCTGCGTTTGTTCCCCCACCTCACACTTTGTTCCTCTTTTCTTTTCTAATCATCTTTTGTTCAAAAAATAAAGGAATGAGGAGAAGAGGAAAAAATAATTACAGTAACTAAAGTTTCGGACCAAAAAGAAAGCAAGACATTTTTAAAAGCCTTGGAAAGAAGAAGTGGTGGTTTTTAAATAAAAAACGAGAAAAAAAGAAGATGGAGGTCGATTTATCTCATATTGACAGGCATGGCTTCAAACGATGACCTTGGATTATAATCATCCTAATGAGGGAAATATTTTTCACTTTTAAAAGTGAAACTATAATCAAATCAGCTCCTGAAAGATCTGCTAATGAGCTTTTCCTTTGATGAAACATGGGCAGCTATCTTCTCCCGTTTTCCACAGGAGGCAAGCTTCAGCAAGGCCCCGACTCCTGCCAACTCATTAGCTGACCTGAGGAATGCCTGATTAGAATGCTTTTGATGAAAATTTCAAGGATTTTTTTACATTCAAATTTTTGTGAAGTGTGATAAATATTGCACCACTTTTATTTTGGAGGGAAGTGGGGAGGTAATTTATTAAGAAGACTTCAAAGCATTTTCTTCAATGAAGTCATGTCTGGCATTGATTTACTGTTATTATTCAGACTGAAATGTACAAATACATTTAAAAGACGGACTGGAAGGTATCTCTTTCTTTCTTTTTTATCCTCTCACTTACTCTTCAAATATAGAAACACCTTGTTATTTCATTCATGAATCCTTCACCTGGCTGCTGATAAGTCAACAGCCTTTTCAGGAACATTTTAGAAACGCAAAATTTTTTTGGTCCTGCGACAGCAATCATCCTGTCTTCCTGCGAAGCGAGAAACTCTGAAAAAGGAAACAGAAGCACGTGTCGCATGTCACACTAAAGTCAGATTCGTCTGCGGCTGTTCAGACATCATATGAAGCCAAACTGTCATGTTTCTCAAACTCTAATTAGTGCACATTTCAAACCACCACAAACCTCGGTTTATAGATTAATAGGTTCAGATACAGACAGGTCCTGATTGAATTCAAGTTCAAATTCAGACAGGTCCTGATTGAATTCAAGTTCAAATTCAGACAGATACTGACAGGTCCTGGCAAATCCCACAGCCGATTCAGGTGTAGACAGCCGCAGTTCTCCTCCGAAACACACGGTGTTGCCAGCTGCTTCTCGTCACACCACTGCCGAATTTGGACAGAGTAGAGTCAGGGGAAGGCCTCTCATATGCGGCTTTGGCATACAGTTATAAATATTAAAATATAATTTAATACTGGGAAACTCATTATGTTGTGTTGGCATTAACAACTTGCTACAACCCTTGCCTAAAAGTTATCAAAACACTGTATAACTACGTCATTACAGCATTATAGTGTCAAATTTAAACCAGTGTCTCATTATTTATTTACTGATCCTGTTAGTTGAGTTTGAAATAATAAAAAGAATATTTGTTGTTCAAACTTGAGGTGTATTGTGGTTCATTTGAATCTAGTCTTTAATTACATTAGCATCCTAGCAGTCCCCTCCATTCTGAATGAGGAAACAGGGTGTTGGGCTGAAAGAAACTTTTCAGCATTCCATAATGGAGCTGATGGAAGCTTCTCAGCACTCAGTAATGAAGCTGATAGAAGCTTCTCAGCACTCAGTAATGAAGCTAATGAAAGCTTTTCAGCACTCAGTAATGAGCTAATGGAAGCTTTTCGGCACTCTGTAATGAAGCTAATGGAAGCTTTTCAGCACTCCGTAATGAAGCTAATGGAAGCTTCTCAGCACTCCATAATGAAGCTGATGGAAGCTTCTCAGCACTCCGTAATGAAGCTGATGGAAGCTTCTCAGCACTCCGTAATGAAGCTAATGGAAGCTTCTCAGCACTCCGTAATGAAGCTGATGGAAGCTTCTCAGCACTCCATAATGAAGCTGCTCAGGATGATCTGCACATTAAACGAAGGGAAATCTCAGAAGCACTGCTCTCAGGAAAGAGATGTGTGTTAAAAGCCTGCAATTAAAGCAAGGATGAATCATAATCTCACTATTAATTATGACCATTCACCCAACGACAAGGCTGTTAAAATGAGGTTTGAGAAAGAGATTAAAAAAACTAAATATAGTGGTATATTTTAAAAAAAGGAAAGAGTCCTCGCATTAATTGTTCATCTCTAATTAACAGGCAGTAACCTTTGGAGAGGGGAGATGTGGTGGAAGAGAAATTATTCCTATTGTGTTTGCATACATAAATATGCAGATGATAATTGCACCCCTTGAGGAAGCACATAATGACATTACAATGTCTATATTTTAATGACACTTTTTATTATTTGCAGAGTGAATGTTGGACGTGGCCCTCACGCCCTCGCGAGGGCGGCTGTGACATCAGCACGGCCCGAGATGACAGGAACCGTTTTCGGGGGCTCCAGGAGAACGCGGCGCCCTGGAGGTGACCCCTGCGTCCCCTACGGCGCGGGGCGGGGGTGAGGGGGGGCAGGGGGGGTTAGGCCTTCAGATGGGCAGCGCAGAGGGGGATTACTGCGCATGCGTAGAGTGTTGAAACTGAAAACATGCCGATGCTCTGTGCGTCGAAACGGAAGAGCAAGCCGTTATGACACGCGTGCTAGTTAAGCATCAGCCGCCTATGGGACCGGCCCAAACTCACAGCTCGTTTTCCAAATCAGGAGAGGAAGAGAAAAACCATTGAAGCGTTTACTTCATACACACTAGAACATGTCTGTATGAGACACTATAACACCTCTAACTCACAGATTTTACTGATTTCTCAATCACCAGGACCTGGGCAGGGTTATTACCTGGACACACCTGGACTCCGCCTTGATCAAACTGTCACTCAAACAGCAGTCAGGCGAGGATGACGCTGGTTACCTGCTTGGCCACCTGTCCTGTGGAGGACTCTAAAAAAAGACGAGAGAACATTCTGTTTGAGAAACGCCATTTAGAAAAGACTCATCACCACAGATCAGGCTAATAAAGGGAGCCTGGGCACTCCGGCATGTGGTGGGAGATGGATGGGCTTGTGTGTGCGTGTGTGTGTGTGTGTGTGTGTGTGTGTGTGTGTGTGTGTGTGTGTGTGTGTGTGTGTGTGTGTGTGTGTGTGTGTGTGTGTGTGTGTGTGCGTGTGCGTGTGTGCGTGTGTGTGTGGGTGTGTGCGTGTGTGTGGTGTGTGTGTGTGTGTGTGTGTGTGTGTGTGCGTGTGTGTGTGTGTGCGTGTGTGTGCGTGTGTGTGTGTGTGTGTGCGTGTGTGCGTGTGTGTGTGTGTGTGTGTGTGTGTGTGTGTGTGTGTGTGTGTGTGTGGTGTGTGTGTGTGTGTGTGTGTGTGTGTGTGTGTGTGTGTGTGTGTGTGTGTGCGCACGGGTGTGTGTGTGTGTGTGTGTGTGTGTGTGTGTGTGTGTGTGCGGGGACGTCTGAGCGGTGGAGCTCATGGTGTTAACGGTCGCCTCAGAGCGCTGGGGAGCCGACCCGCTCAGGTCGGCCGGCGTGTTTGTCTCATTTCGTGCGGAATGTCTTTCTCTTCCCGGTCGACTGGCTCGGTGCTTCACGCGCGCCGCCATCCCGGCTCTCCGGAATTAATGCCGGATCTGGTCCCCCATTTATTTTTATGACAGGGCCAGATTAGAAACAGTCTCTCATCTTGTCTCCGTTAAATTGGAAAATAAAAAAGGCCGTTATCAGTGGGCCGAAGCCTGCTCCTCGCCACTCACTCACACCCCCCCCCCCAAACCACCGCCCCCCCCCAAACCCCATCCCCCCAACCCCCCTCACGGACTAAATATCTGAGCAGAGCAAAGCCTGGCAGAGACTGGCAGGGGCCAAACAGGACAAAACGCACAAACAAACAAACAGGACAAAACGCACAAACAAACAAACAAACAAACAAACAGGACAAAACGCACAAACAAACAAACAAACAAACAGGACAAAACGCACAAACAAACAAACAGGACAAAACGCACAAACAAACAAACAAACAAACAGGACAAAACGCACAGACAAACAAACAGGACAAAACGCACAAACAAACAAACAAACAAACAAACAGGACAAAACGCACAGACAAACAAACAGGACAAAACGCACAAACAAACAAACAAACAAACAAACAGGACAAAACGCACAAACAAACAAACAGGACAAAATGCACAGACAAACAAACAGGACAAAATGCACAAACAAAAAGAGCAAAACATCTTCAATCGTAGAGCATCAGCAGCACAGGCTATTACTGACATTATGATCATATAAATATGTGTGTGTACATGTCTATTTACTGTCAATACAGTACAGTCCATAAGTAATTGGTCAGTGGGACCAAATGTACTCTGTTAGAGTTGAATTAACACTTACTGAACACAGGACTGAAGGCAAAAAGCCCCCAAAACAAACAGGAACAGAAGATGGCTGCAGTACAGACCCAGCAGAACATCACCAGGGAAGATATCCAGCATCTGCTGCAGTACAGGCCTGGCAGGGCATCACCAGGGAAGATACCCAGCATCTGGTGATGTCCGTGGGTTGCAGATTTGGGGTAGTGATTGAATGCAAAGGATTTGCAACCAAGTACTAAATATGATGATTTCTTTAAGATGATTTATTTAAGATTATGATAATTTGCCCAATTACTGAACTATGTAAAAATAATACTGCAGTAATTCCTACGTGGTCACTGGATATGAATGTAAACCCTCATATTAAAGCTGACAGTCTGCACTTGAACCTTATATTCATGGTTTTATTTCAACTCCAATGTGCTGGAGTACAGAGCCAAAACAACACCGTCACTGTCCAAATACTTATGGACTGGACTATATATGTTTATCACGCATTTCCAGGTAAGGGATATTTGTATAAAAGCACTGATTCTGTCCAGTGTTGAGATTTAATTCAGAATGAGCATGGCCCCTAAAAACATTCTTAAAATTACAGAAAAGAGAATAAACTACATTTATTCCAAAATGGCAGAAACTGGTATGGCACCTATTTGAAAGAGAGCTCTCTAGCCTTGTTCATGCGCTGCTATCGCTCTAAAACATACTCTTGCTGTGTTTACCCTTCGCCTCTGAGGGCTGGGGAAGAGCGTGAGCGTTTGATGAAAAGGAGGCTAAATTTGATTGGACCGCACGGCCCTGTCAGCCACGTCCAGCTGGGCTCTGATGCTGGAAATCCAGCTGTCAGACGCCTGGAACGCAACCTCAACTGAACAACGAGACAAATGAAAAATGAAAGCATTGTGGGTATTGTAGTTCCACTGTCAGTTTATAAACTGATGGGTACATTGGGGTAGAAGTTGATGGAGCTTCTGATGCAGATATTAAATGTCTGAGAAAACTCAGAGAGAAACCAAAGCTAGCAGCTAACACACATCACATTTTTTTTCCCTACACCTAACTCAAATCTCAAATCCCAGTTAACTTTAGGGCCCAGTTAATTTTAGAGTCCAGGTAACTTTAGGGCCCAGTTAATTTTAGAGTCCAGGTAACTTTAGGGCCCAGTTAATTTTAGAGTCCAGGTAACTTTAGGGCCCAGTTAATTTTAGAGTCCAGGTAACTTTAGGGCCCAGTTAATTTTAGAGCCCAGGTAATTGCAGGGACAGGTATCTGTTTCCTGAAAAACAAGGGTAAGAAAAGTTTTTCAAACTCCATTGGCTTCAGATACCGTACCTATGCTTGCCCTTGCTGATGCTGCAGCCAGCAGCCCTGTGACTGATCCACATGGTAATGAGCGTTACTGGATCCACCTTCTCCACTGAGCTTTCCCTGCTTTTGATCTCATGCAGTTTGGAGCAAGGGGGAAGAAAAAAAAAAGCTCACACAGAAACATTGGTGACTATCGCTCTAAATTAGCATGCCAGCTGTAATTAACATTTTTTATTTCTTTAGGTGAGGAATTAGATTTGAATATTAATACAGATGCATTTTTAAAGGACTTAGCAGTATTCCATAAATTTGCTTTTATCTCCGTAAAAAATTAATAAAAAAATACAGATGGATGAGCCCCAAAGCGAGCCTAAATACTGAGAACAGAGCCGCGTGTTTCCGTGGTGTCAGAGGGAGAGAAGCTGAATTTACTGTCCTCTAGAGGGTGGGTCCTTTGGGTTGTTTTTGCGCTGGGTTAAAAATAACCCAACGGCAGTGGGATAGGGGCTCTTCCCATTACAGTCAGAGTCTGACTGTACGCATCTCATTCTACTACTGAAGACCGTGAAGACACTCCCAACAAGTGGTTCAGGAGACGAGGCTGTGCTTACACACACACTAAATACACAGCTAAACAAACCACCACTTCAACCACATGAGCCACTGCCACAGCAAACTCCCACACACACACGCACGCACGCACACACACACACACACACACACAAACACACCACACATATACACACACGCACGCACCGCACATGCCACGCCCGCACAAGACACACACACAGAGACACCTGCACACACACACACACACACACACAGACACATGCACTCAGAGACACACACACACACACACCTGCACGCACACACACACACACACACACACACACATGCACACACACAAAGTCTCTCTCTCTCTCACACATATACACACACACACACACACCTGCACATGTCCACAGATTCCCGCACTCAAAGAGACACATGCACTCAAAGAGACACATGCACTCAAAGAGACACATGCACTCAGAGAGACGCATGCACTCAGAGAGACGCATGCACTCAGAGACACATGCACTCAGAGAGACACATGCACTCAGAGAGACACATGCACTCAGAGACACATGCACTCAGAGAGACACATGCACTCAGAGACACATGCACTCAGAGAGACACATGCACTCAAAGAGACACATGCACTCAGAGACACATGCACTTAGAGGGACGCATGCACTCAGAGACACATGCACTCAGAGAGACGCATGCACTCAGAGACGCATGCACTCAGAGAGACACATGCACTCAGAGAGACGCATGCACTCAGAGACACATGCACTCAGAGAGACACATGCACTCAGAGACACATGCACTCAGAGAGACGCATGCACTCAGAGACGCATGCACTCAGAGACACATGCACTCAGAGAGACGCATGCACTCAGAGAGACGCATGCACTCAGAGAGACGCATGCACTCAGAGACACATGCACTCAGAGAGACACATGCACTCAGAGAGACACATGCACTCAGAGAGACGCATGCACTCAGAGAGACACATGCACTCAGAGAGACACATGCACTCAGAGACACATGCACTCAGAGAGACGCATGCACTCAGAGACACATGCACTCAGAGAGACGCATGCACTCAGAGGGACGCATGCACTCAGAGAGACATGCACTCAGAGAGACGCATGCACTCAGAGAGACATGCACTCAGAGAGACGCATGCACTCAGAGAGACACATGCACTCAGAGACACATGCACTCAGAGAGACACATGCACTCAGAGACGCATGCACTCAGAGACACATGCACTCAGAGAGACACATGCACTCAGAGAGACACATGCACTCAGAGAGACACATGCACTCAGAGAGACGCATGCACTCAGAGAGACGCATGCACTCAGAGAGACGCATGCACTCAGAGACACATGCACTCAGAGACACATGCACTCAGAGAGACACATGCACTCAGAGAGACGCATGCACTCAGAGACACATGCACTCAGAGAGACACATGCACTCAGAGAGACACATGCACTCAGAGAGACACATGCACTCAGAGAGACACATGCACTCAGAGACACATGCACTCAGAGAGACACATGCACTCAGAGACACACACTCAGAGAGGACACATGCACTCAGAGACACATGCACTCAAAGCATGCACTCAGAGAGACACGCATGCACTCAGAGAGACGCATGCACTCAGAGAGACGCATGCACTCAGAGACACATGCACTCAGAGAGACACATGCACTCAGAGAGACACATGCACTCAGAGAGACATATGCACTCAGAGACACATGCACTTAGAGACACATGCACTCAGAGAGACACATGCACTCAGAGAGACACATGCACTCAGAGAGACACATGCACTCAAAGAGACACATGCACTTAGAGACACATGCACTCAGAGAGACACATGCACTCAGAGAGACACATGCACTTAGAGACACATGCACTCCTTTCCCCATTAAATACCACACAGGCTAGTTTATATTTCCTCAGAATAGCCTGGTAATGTTATTCACTCAGTGTTTCCTGAGAACAAACGGAAGACATTATACATTCAGAACCCGGACACTCCGGAGTCAAGGATCGAGGCAGCAGTGTGCGTGGCATTCAGTAACCAGGGAAACCTGCACCTCTTCTCTGGACTCCATTGAAAACCACAGGTACACAGGAATAATAATTACACTTTTGTTTAATTATTCTAATGTTCTGGTGGTGAAACCGATGCATAGTCTGAGCTTTAGACACAGTTATAGGCTCCATGGGGTTACCAATCACGCACACGCATGCACTCACCCTCACACACACACACACACGCATGCACGCGCACACACATACATGCATGCATGCACGCACGCACGCGCGCGCATGCACACACACACGCACACCATACACACACACACACACACACACACACACACGTGGCCTGTAGTTCCTCCATCCTCAGGCAACCTCCTGCTTGTAACCTCTCTGTCTCCCCCTTTTCTCTCTCCCTCCCTCTCTCTTTCTCCCTTCTACCCTCTCTCCCTCCCTCTCCCCCTCTCTCTCTGTCTCTCTCTGGTGCTGGGGGAAATGGAAAATCCGCACATTAATTATAGATGTGTGCTCTGTCTGTCCCTCTCTCTCTTTCTCTGTTTCTCCTTCTTTCTTTGCACGCAGTTCAGGGTGGGGTGTGTGTGTGCATACGTGTGTGCATGTACAAATGTGTGATGTGTGTGTGGGTGTGTGTGAGTGTGTGCATACATGTATGTGTTTATGCGTGTGTGTATGTGTGCATGTGTGCATGTGTGCGTGTATGTGTTTATGCGTGTGTGTATGTGTGCATGTGTGCGTGTATGTGTGCGTGTATGTGTGTATGCGTGTGTGTATGTGTGTGTATGTGTGTATGTGTGCACGTGTGCGTGTGTGTGTGTGTATGTTTGCACAGTGTGGGGGGGGGGGGCTGAGGTGTCAGTGCTGAACCTGTCCATGATGCCCCCCCGCCCCCCGTCAGCACGCTTCATGGGTAACAGATTCACATTAACTCTGTCCTTGAGGTGGGAGTCCCAGGTGGAGATAATTAACTTTTCATGGATGTCTTCAGGGCAAAACACTTAAGGGTTAACCAGAGTCCTCCAGCAGAATTAAAATAGTTAAAATAAGGACACCTTTCCATTCCCCTTTAACCCTCTCTAAGCCTTACACACATCAGAGAGACAGAGAGAGACAGAGAGGCGTAGAGAAAGAGAGGCGTAGAGACAGAGCGAGAGATAGACATGGAGAGATGTAGAGAGGGAGAGATGTAGAGAGATGTAGAGAGGGAGAGATGTAGAGAGAGAGAACCCCTACATTACAGGCCTGCTGGAGCTACATTAGCTATCAAAACAGTGTGCGTGTGTGTGTGTCTGTCTGTGTGCGTGTGTGTGTGCGTGTGTGCGTGTGTGTGTGTGTGTGTGTGTGGTGTGTGTGCGTGTGTGTGCGTGTGCGTGTGTGTGTGTGTGTGTCTGTCTGTGTGTGTGTGTGTCTGCGTGTGTGCGTGTGTGTGCGTGTGCGTGTGCGTGTGCGTGTCTGTCTGTGTGCATGTGTGTGTGTGTGTGTCTGTGTGCGTGTGTGTGTGTGCGTGTGTGCGTGTGTGTGCGTGTGCGTGTGTGTGTGTGTGTGTGTCTGTCTGTGTGCATGTGTGTGTGTGTGTGTCTGTGTGTGCGTGTGTGCATGTGTGTGTGCGTGTGTCTGTGTGTGCGTGTGTGTGTGTGCGAGAGAGAGACACAGAGACAGATAAGGAAGCAGGCTGGAAAATGCCTTAAAGGCCTTAACCCTTCCCCTCTCTCACTTTCCCTCTTCTACCTCAGTTCACAAGGTGGCATTAGACAGCCAACAAAGCAGGGTACAGAGAGAGGGACAGAGAGAGAGGGAGGGACAGAGGGAGAGAGAGAAAGAGGGAGGGACAGAGGGAGAGAGAGAGAGGGAGGGAGGGACAGAGAGAGAGGGACAGGGGGACAGAGAGAGAGAGAGAGCGAGAGGGGGAGGGAGGGACAGAGAGAGAGAGAGGGAGGGACAGAGGGAGAGAGAGAGGGACAGAGGGAGAGAGAGAGAGAGAGACAGGGGGACAGAGAGAGAGCGAGAGGGGGGGAGGGAGGGACAGAGGGAGAGAGAGAGAGAGGGAGGGAGGGACAGAGGGAGAGAGAGAGAGGCAGGGACAGAGGGAGAGAGAGAGAGGGAGGAGGGACAGAGAGAGAGGGAGAGAGGGAGGGACAGAGGGAGAGGAGCACACTGTGTTGGACACAATGCAGAATGGCAGCTTTGGGCACGTGATGTAGACGTGTACTGACACCGGCACTTTCAGCCAGAGAGTCGCAGGGCGAAAACACCCCAGGCCTTTTCTGCCTCCTCAAATAAAAGGCAGCCGTCCCTCTCAACCCCCCCGCCCCCTGCCCCCTGCCCCCCCAAACCCTGCGCACTCATCTCCAGCAGAACTGGGAAAACCTGTCAGGATGAGCGGTATGCTAAACGCTGGATCCCCCACACCCTGTTTCTGTCCAATGACTGATTCAGAAAAGCATGTGTTTAATGCTTGGTGTGTTTGGGGTTATGTGTGTGTGTGTGTGTGTGTGTGTGTGTGTGACGTGAGCTTGGGAAGGGCCTGCGGCTATGGTCCCTGATGGCTGCTTGAGGGTAGTCAATAATCATTAGTTTTTCAAGTGATAGGGACACCACAGCAACTGTGTTCTCTTGCCAGGACCTCTCAGGCTGAGCAGTGGGCGGAGTCTGAGCAGTGGGGGGTCTCTCAGGCTGAGCAGTGGGCGGGGTCTCTCAGGCTGAGCAGTGGGGGGTCTCTCAGGCTGAGCAGTGGGCGGAGTCTCTGAGGCTGAGCAGTGGGCGGGGTCTCTCAGGCTGAGCAGTGGGCGGAGTCTCTCAGGCTGAGCAGTGGGCGGAGTCTGAGCAGTGGGCGGGGTCTCTCAGGCTGAGCAGTGGGCGGGGTCTCTCAGGCTGAGCAGTGGGCGGAGTCTCTGAGGCTGAGCAGTGGGCGGGGTCTCTCAGGCTGAGCAGTGGGCGGGGTCTCTCAGGCTGAGCAGTGGGCGGAGTCTGAGCAGTGGGCGGGGTCTGAGCGGTGGAGGGGTCTCTCAGGCAGAGCGGTGGGCGGAGTCTGAACAGTGGGGGGGTCTTTGTTTGAATATTAAATCATTGAATATGTGGATATCCTGTAAAATAAGCTGTTAAAGTTCCCTTTAACAAGCAGTGGGGCCTGAACACATTGGGTATGGACAGCAGAATAGCTCGATTTCTTCTGCATTTCCACTGTAAGGCGTCGCTGTGACACCGTCTCTGAAAAAAGGGCTACATAAATAAACTGAACCCGTGTTCACAAAACTTCAGGTGACTGTTCTCTCTCATTTACAAAACGAAGTTATTAAAAACCCAACAGCTTAGAGGGACTAAGGAGAGTGACCTGGATGCAAGGACTTTACAATCTGCTGAAAGACACAACAAACAAAACATCCAAACGTGCTGTTACATGGAACATTATAACTCTTGTAAAACATTATAACATTATAATTCACTCAAAAGCTAAGGACATGTGGCATGTATCCAAATAATATCTTGCGGGTCCGGTGTAATTGGTGGTCAGGAATATGTGTCTTGCTGAAGGCTATTTGAACAGTAAATGTAGCGCATTAACGGAGCATCAGGGCCGGTAAGCCTGGGCTTGCTCTCGGCAGAAGCTGATTCAAGGCGTTACAGCTGAGAAGGCAATTAGCCTGTCTGAGTGCCTGGAGGAAGCCCTGGACAGGCCAGAGAGTCTGAGACTGACCAATCAGCAGCGGCCCTCCCCAGACCGCCTCTGTCCTCACAAACACTGTGAGGTGTAATTACCAGACATAACAACACAAGGGCCCAGTCGTGTTGACTATTAAACTTTTAAAACCCGAGTAAACAATGGAAAGGGTTTGATGGCCCGGGGACTGCAGGACCGACCGTACGAGGAAGCAGCTCAAAGTTTGGTGAACAGTGAGACCTTTCAGAGCCACAAGTGGCTGGTTCAGCTCCCATAACATACTACACAGATATAACACAGATATAACACATTACACACAGATATAACACAGATATAACACATTACACACAGATATAACACATCACACGCAGATATAACACATTACAAGCAGATATAACACATCACACACAGATATAACACAGATATAACACATACTACACAGATATAACACATTACACACAGATATAACACATTGCACTCAGATATAACACATTACACACTGATATAACACATTACACTCAGACATAACACAGATATAACACATTACACTCAGATATAACACATTACACACAGATATAACACATTACACATTACACACAGATATAACACAGATATATAGCAAATTACACACAGATATAACACAGATATAACACATTACACACAGATATAACACATCACACGCAGATATAACACATTACACACAGATATAACACATTACACACAGATATAACACATTACACACTACACAGATATAACACATTGCACGCAGATATAACACAGACATATAGCAAATTACACACAGATATAACACAGACATAACACATTACACACTAACACATTTATAACACAGCGGTACTGCATTCCACACTGATATAACAGTGTTGAGTTTACAGTGGTGTGCTAGAGGTTGTGAATCTGACATTGCTAAATTAACTTCCCTCGTCTCTTTAGGTTAGGCATGCTCAAAATTAATGAACTTGAACCTTATACTAGCCTGCGGTCATTTCTGATAGCTATAGTGGAATGTGAAATCTCGTTGTATGTTAATGCTCTTAATTAATGTTAGTCTGACTGCAGACGGTATCTGGGTGGTTTAAACCTTCTCTGCAGCGTGTGCCAGAAACATGTCCTTGGGCGATGTTCTGGAGGCACAAAACCCCCTAAATTATTTCTTTTAGGATGGAAAAAGTTAGAGAAAATCCTTCATCAGACACACTGGGCTTGACTTTGCCTTTTTGCCCTGAACGGAATCTGTCAGACAGGAAGTAACCCGGGTGGCTCAGTAATGTGTGCTCTGGTGAGCTGGGCTGGCGTTGTGTAAGGGGGCTTGATCAGGGATTAGCAAATCATCAGGCAGCAGGTTCTCAGCTTGGGGCTGGAGTGGGTGGCCTCTCCTCACACAGAGCAGATAAGGCCCTCTAAGGGTCAGGGGTCAGAGGTCACAGATCAAAGCCGTCCTTCTGATCACATCACACCTGTGCTCTTTACCAAGATGCATCTACACTATAACACATCACATCTACAGTACATCTACACTATAGCACATCACATCTACATTACAGTACATCTACAGTACATCTACACTGCAGCACATCTACAGTACACCTACACTACAGCAAATCACAACTACAGTACATCTACACTATAGCACCTCACATCTACACAACAGCAAATCACAACAACAGTGCATCTACACTATAGCACATCACATCTATACTAGAGCAAATCACAACTACAGTACATCTACACTACAGCATATCACAACTACATCACATCTACACTACAGCAAATCACAACTACACTAGAGCAAATCACAACTACATTACATCTACACTACAGCAAATCACAACTACATCACATCTACACTACAGCAAATCACAACTACACTAGAGCAAATCACAACTACATTACATCTACACTATAGCACATCACATCTACATCACATCTAGCCCGGGTGTTTAAGGGGTAGCAGGGTGGGGAGCGTAGCGAGGAGCGGGGCAGGGTGGGGGGAGCAGGGTGGGGAGCGTAGCGAGGAGCACAGAATGGGTAGCGTAGCGAGGAGCAGGGAGAGAGGAGCGAGGCGGGGCAGGGGGAGCAGGGTGGGTAGCGTAGCGAGGAGCGAGGCGGGGCAGGGGGAGCAGGGTGGGTAGCGTAGCGAGGAGCGGGGGGGGGGTGGGGGTAGCAGGGTGGGGTAGCAGGGGGTAGCGAGGAGCGGGGCAGGGTGGGGGTAGCAGGGTGGGTAGCGTAGCGAGGAGCGGGGCAGGGTGGGGGGAGCAGGGTGGGTAGCGTAGCGAGGAGCGGGGCAGGGTGGGGGTAGCAGGGTGGGGAGGTAGCGAGGAGCGGGGCAGGGTGGGGGTAGCAGGGTGGGTAGCGTAGTGAGGAGTGGGGCGGTGGTGGGGTAGCAGGGTGGGGAGCGTAGCGAGGAGCGGGGCAGGGTGGGGGTAGCAGGGTGGGTAGCGTAGCGAGGAGCGGGGCAGGGGGGGGTAGCAGGGTGGGTAGCGTAGCGAGGAGCGGGGCAGGGTGGGGGTAGCAGGGTGGGTAGCGTAGCGAGGAGCGGGGCAGGGTGGGGGTAGCAGGGTGGGTAGCAGAGCGGGGAGTGGGGAGAGAGGAGCGAGGCGGGGCAGGGGGAGCAGGGTGGGTAGCAGAGCGGGGAGTGGGTAGGATAGTAGGGCGGTGAGACAGATGTGGTGTGACAGGCCAGAAAGCCGCACTGCGCTGGTAAACCATCCTGTGAATGCCAGTCGCCTGTGGCTGTGACATCACCACACTTTGCTCGGCTTCAGAAGGGGCGAATTTAACTGACGACTGCGATGATTTAAAGCCACAATCCCAAACAGATAATACGTCATGACAACACTGGCAGGAAAAAAAAATGTACCATTGATTTTATTACCCAGCAACAGGATTACCCAGAGCTATGTGAAGTGTGTGTGTGTGTGTGTGCTTGTGTGTGTGCGCATGTGTGTGTCTGTGCGCGTGTATGTGTGCATGTGTGTGTGTGTGTGTGTGTGTGTGTGTGCGTGTGTGCATACATGTGCGTGCATGTGTGTATGGTGTGTGTGTGTGTGTGTGTGTGTGCTTGTGTGCGTGCATATGCGTGTGTGTGTGTGTGTGTGTGTGTGTGTGTGTGTGGTGCGTGTGTGAGTGTGTGTGCATGCATATGTGTGTGTGTGTGTGCATGTGCATGTATATATGTATTGTGTGTATGGATATATGTGCTGCATGTGTGCACATGTATCAAGTACAAAACTACAAGAATCGCCATTTTGAAGAATTTTTACAAATTTCAAGAAAATATAAAATGAATGAATTATACATGACTGTAACTGTGCAGGTCCTCAGCACATACTGACCTCGCTGTGCTTAGTCTCAGTCGATCCTCAGTCTCTCCCTCAGGTTGTAGACTAACCAAATTGTGAAGATAAGGTTTCGGTGTGTATCATCAGCCTCCATTTAACATGCAGGTCTCCGGGGGTTTGGGGGCTAAATTAAGCGCTGGGACACTCATCGATTTGACCTGCACTTGAAACAGATTTCCCCATCGGTCATTCTCATTAAGGAACTCAGCTTTTCACAAAGACTGCAGGTTTGAATCTCATGTGGTGTCTCAGGGTTACTCTTCAACAGAAGCATATTACATGAGATACTGCAGGGTAGGGCCATGTTGGACAAATCTCCCAGATTTTGTTTGAAGAAGCTACAAAACATTTTGGACTGGAATCCCATTTATACAATTGGAGTTTGTTTAAAAAAACCTTTGAGAACACAAAGAGGGATTGATTATGAAACTACAGTCCACAGGAACTAAAGAAGCTATGGAATGGTGGAATAATGGCTTGCAAAAACATACCACTGATTTTTTTTCTTCTAAATTTTTTTTTTGGCGAAATCATCAGTCACTATAATCAACCCCAAATGCCACCCTGCAACCCCACCCCAAAACCTTGTGACCCCATCTTGTGACCCCACCCTGCAACCCCACCCCAAACCCCATCTTGTGACCCTCACCCTGCAACCCCACCCCAAACCCCATCTTGTGACCCCACCCTGCAACCCCACCCCAAACCCCATCTTGTAACCCCATCCTGAGACTCCGCCCCGAACCCCAGTTATGCCCCTGAGGAGGCCAACTGGGCAGGAAAATGCAAGAACTGCATCCCTCAGCGAATACACCCCCAGGAGGAAGTGACCTCAGAACAGAGACGCCCCCAGGAGGAAGTGACCTCAGCAGGGAAGAGAAGGGAACACCAACACTAGCCCATCACCAGGTAAACTACAGGACACGTGAGCCACCTTAACTCCGTTAGCAATTAGATAAAAGCGTTGAGCTGGTCCTGGCACAGGCCTCAAACCACACCTCCAGCCTGCTTACAGGCACTTCTGAAAAAGCCTGCCGCAGCATGCCTGCAAACGCTAACAACCAACATTTAAAACAGGAGACAAAACCCAATCTGCTGATTCTGGAAATGCATAATGGGAAATGCTGGCCGATTTACACTTCTAAGAACTACACTAATAAAAATTATAAACACAGAAATACACACGGCATGGCCTGCTTTGCATCGTACATCTTCTCCAGGATTGGTACTGATTGGTACTGTGGGGTCTGTTGCTGGGTAGGTTTGGAGGGGTTCTGTTGCTGGTTTGGTTCTGGATGAACTCAGAATCAGAATGAAAGTCAGTGTCACATGGTTTGATGAAGGGCCACAGCTACACTGGGCCCCAGAAGGTTGTGGTTTCAAATCCTTACAAAAATACAACATATAAAATATAATTTATAAATATCAAATATCATGTTCCCAGACTCAAGAGTACCACTCACGAAAAACAATTAAACATCACTTCAGTTTTAGATCCTGATGCACCCTTTTATAACCTCTGATAAACATGAAAGTACTGCTTTATAAGAAACACTTAAGACAGGTACTGTTAATGGTGCTTGCGTTATGGGTTACATGTGAAATTCTTGACACATAAGATAAAAGCAAATGTACTTTTGGAATAAAATGCAAAAAAAAAAAAATTAATAGATAGATTTGTCCTTTTTTAAGTAAGAGATAAATCATTTAAAATAACTTTACTTTTGAAAACAAATCTTAGAAGATAACTATGTTGGCAAACATGGGATGTGTACAAGAAAACTGGGGCTTAAGGAAATAAAATTTTAAAAAAGACAACAGGCAATCTCATGTTCCCATAATCCTGTGTACGGTAGCAAGTGAATATTGTTCTCCGTTAAAAGGCTGTAATTTTATAAAGGTATAAATAAGCGTGTTATTGCTGTAGCCTGAGGTGCTGCACAAACCCCTTAACTGTTCAATGACTATCGCTGCAGGCAAGGTCCGGACCCAGCGCCTGCTGAAAGGGGCCACGTTCCGCTGATCCCTGTCTTAGCAAAACATAATGAAACAAGAGCTGAGCAGACTCACGCTATCAGACTCACGCAATCACGCTATCAGACTCACGCAATCAGACTCACGCTATCAGACTCACGCAATCAGACTATCAGACTCACACTATCAGACTCACGCTATCAGACTCACGCTATCAGACTCACGCTATCAGACTCACGCTATCAGACTATCAGACTCACGCAATCAGACTCACGCTATCAGACTCACGCAATCAGACTATCAGACTCACGCTATCAGACTCACGCTATCAGACTCACGCAATATCAGACTCACTATCAGACTCACGCAATCAGACTCACACTATCAGACTCACGCTATCAGACTCACGCTATCAGACTCACGCTATCAGACTCACGCTATCAGACTCACGCAATCAGACTCACGCAATCAGACTATCAGACTCACGCTATCAGACTCACGCTATCAGACTCACGCAATCAGACTCACGCAATCAGACTATCAGACTCACGCTATCAGACTCACGCTATCAGACTCACGCAATCAGACTATCAGACTCACGCTATCAGACTCACGCAATCAGACTCACGCAATCAGACTCACGCTATCAGACTCACGCTATCAGACTCACGCTATCAGACTCACGCAATCAGACTATCAGACTCACGCAATCAGACTATCAGACTCACACTATCAGACTATCAGACTCACGCTATCAGACTCACGCTATCAGACTCACGCTATCAGACTCACACTATCAGACTCACGCAATCAGACTATCAGACTCACACTATCAGACTATCAGACTCACGCAATCAGACTCACGCTATCAGACTCACGCAATCAGACTATCAGACTCACGCTATCAGACTCACGCTATCAGACTCACGCAATCAGACTATCAGACTCACGCCATCAGACTCACGCTATCAGACTATCAGACTCACACTATCAGACTATCAGACTCACGCTATCAGACTCACGCAATCAGACTATCAGACTCACACTATCAGACTATCAGACTCACGCAATCAGACTATCAGACTCACACTATCAGACTATCAGACTCACACTA
Organism: Anguilla japonica; assembly: GCA_025169545.1. Lineage (NCBI taxonomy): Eukaryota > Metazoa > Chordata > Actinopteri > Anguilliformes > Anguillidae > Anguilla > Anguilla japonica. The sequence goes on along the minus strand of CM045888.1, from coordinate 62,949,770 downwards.
TCAGACTCACACAATCAGACTATCAGACTCACACTATCAGACTATCAGACTCACGCAATCAGACTATCAGACTCACACTATCAGACTATCAGACTCACGCAATCAGACTATCAGACTCACACTATCAGACTATCAGACTCACGCAATCAGACTATCAGACTCACGCAATCAGACTATCAGACTCACGCAATCAGACTATCAGACTCACGCTATCAGACTCACGCAATCAGACTATCAGACTCACACTATCAGACTATCAGACTCACGCTATCAGACTATCAGACTCACGCTATCAGACTATCAGACTCACACTATCAGACTATCAGACTCACGCTATCAGACTATCAGACTCACACTATCAGACTATCAGACTCACAATCAGACTATCAGACTCACACTATCAGACTATCAGACTCACGCAATCAGACTATCAGACTCACACTATCAGACTATCAGACTCACGCAATCAGACTATCAGACTCACACTATCAGACTATCAGACTCACGCAATCAGACTATCAGACTCACGCTATCAGACTCACGCAATCAGACTATCAGACTCACGCTATCAGACTCACGCAATCAGACTATCAGACTCACACTATCAGACTATCAGACTCACGCAATCAGACTATCAGACTCACACTATCAGACTATCAGACTCACGCTATCAGACTCATGCTATCAGACTCACGCAATCAGACTCACACTATCAGACTATCAGACTCACGCAATCAGACTATCAGACTCACGCTATCAGACTATCAGACTCACACTATCAGACTATCAGACTCACGCAATCAGACTATCAGACTCACACTATCAGACTATCAGACTCACACTATCAGACTCACGCAATCAGACTATCAGACTCACGCAATCAGACTATCAGACTCACGCTATCAGACTATCAGACTCACACTATCAGACTATCAGACTCACGCAATCAGACTATCAGACTCACACTATCAGACTATCAGACTCACGCTATCAGACTCACACTATCAGACTCACACTATCAGACTCACGCTATCAGACTCACACTATCAGACTATCAGACTCACGCAATCAGACTCACGCTATCAGACTATCAGACTCACACTATCAGACACACACTATCAGACTCACACTGTCAGACTATCAGACTTACACTATCAGACTCACACTATCAGACTCACGCCATCAGACTCACACTATCAGACTATCAGACTCACACTATCAGACTCACGCTATCAGACTCAGACTCACGCAATCAGACTCACGCAATCAGACACACACTATCAGACTCACGCTATCAGACTATCAGACTCACACTATCAGACTATCAGACTCACACTGTCAGACTTACACTATCAGACTCACACTATCAGACTATCAGACTCACGCTATCAGACTCACGCAATCAGACTCACGCTATCAGACTCACACTATCAGACTATCAGACTCACGCTATCAGACTCACACTCAGACTCATGCTATCAGACTCACACAGAATGGCTAGTCCGCTAACGAATCAGCTGCCTCAGAATGGCCAGTTCGCTAACGAATCAGCTGCCTCAGAATGGCCAGTTCGCTAACGAATCAGCTGCCTCAGAATGGCCAGTCCGCTAACGAATCAGCTGCCTCAGAATGGCCAGTCCACGCAGATGAGCTGCACTCACAGAAAGAGCCATACATTGATCATGCGACTGATGACGAATGCAGCAGGATGAATTCTGTAGTGGACACAAACATTTTATCTGCTCAGATCCAACCAAATGCCTCAAAATTCACCAGGCAGCAGACAATGACCCCAAACACACAGCTAAAGCAGCCAAGGAGTATTTTCCAGCACCGAAAAGTGGAATATTCTTGACTGGCCCAGTCAAAAATCTGACCTGAATCCAATTGAACAAGCGTTTCACTTGCTGAAGACAAGTCTGAAGGCAAAAAGCCCTCAAAACAAACAGGAACAGAAGATGGCTGCAGTACAGACCCAGCAGAACATCACCCGGGAAGATATCCAGCGCATGCAGACACACACACACACACACACATAGGTACCCAAACATACACAAACACATACATGCATGCACACACACACACACACACACACAGGTACCCAAACATACACAAACACATACATGCATGCACACGCACACACATACACAAACCCACATGCATGCACACACACACATGCACACACACAGACACTCACTCACACTCACACACACACACACTCTCACACACACACACGCACACATACACACAAAGACACACACACACACTCACACTCACACACACACACACGCACACACTCACACTCTCACACACACACACACGCACACATACACACAAAGACACACACACACACACAAAGACACACACACACACTCACACTCACACACACACACACGCACACACTCACACTCTCACACACACACACACTCTCATACACACACTCACTCTCACACACACACACACACACACACACAGTCATTTGCAGCTCACGCACTGTGCAGACAGGTGCAGGCGACCTGACAAGAGCAATTTGGGCAGAATCCACTGGCCCCTCAGCCGCCCCTCAGCCGCTCCCATCACAGTCAGGCCTCCTGACAGATCCCCGTCCCAGATTACACCTGGGAGCCCTCTCCCTCACACGCCAGCCACCCCAATTGGAACATCTCTTGACAGAATCTATGAAACTTCAATTCCCCCCCACCCCCACCTGCTTGTTACAGGAAGTTCAGAATGTTCTGGAATATTAAAAATTGTGACATTAGGTAAACTCACTGGCTGCTCCGCATTCATTTCCTCAACAGTTCACCTGATACTCATCTAATGGTGTGATTCTCTTTCTTTTTCTTTTCCTCCATCCTTCGTTCCTACCCCCCCCCCCCCCCCCCTCCACCCCCACAAGTCTCTCTTCAAATCCCACTCCCACAGTCACTCATTAAAAACTGGGCTGTTAACCGGGACTGCCTGGCATCATTAGGGCTCCCAGAATCACAACAAGCTACAGCTTCCTAATGAAGGAAATTAGGGCTGAGGTTCGGAGATACAGACAGGGGGAAAATGAGTGTGTGTGTGTGTGTGTGTGTGTGTGGGAGAGAGAGAGAGAGAGAGAGAGAGAGAGAAACAGTGTGGGAGTGAGAGAGAGAGCGATAGAGGAGGAGGTAGAGACAGGAGATAGAGAGAAACACTACCCTGTGTCCTTGGCTCTGTTGCTGCATTGACATTCTTAGGGCTGGTGTGTGATAGATCTGTGCCTGGAGTTATGCTCTGGCTGTTGGGTTAGCAGTATAATTGACAAACCGCTGGGACCAGAGCTCTGGATTAGGTTGACCAGGCTGTCAAAACAACCGTGACAAACTCTCAAATCAAGCTTAGCAGTGAATCAGAGGGGTGATGGGGAGGCTGGGGGGGAGGGGGGCAGCGTTGGGGGTGTGTGGGGAGATCTATTTACTTCATTCTGGCTTGTTTTTAATGTGAATCTCTATTAATTATCAATTTTTAAAATCAAAATAATGTACATATATATTATCATGACATATTATTCTAACATGTGATTAATTATATACAATAACAATATATCATATTTCTGATTATACAACTCAATTTTTATAACAATTATAATGCACAATTCTATAATTTTCAGATTATTTCTAACCTTAAAAATAAAAATGTTAAAAATGTTTTCAAAAAATGCTTTATCGTTTTTGGCATTGAAAGCTTGGTGAACCTCACTGCAAAGATCGACATATTAATTGCTTCATTAGGGTTAGGGTTAGGGTTAATTTTGTTACTGTGCATCAGCAGTAATCAAGCACATTTATGGCATTATGGCACATACACTGTCTGGAGAGAAGAGAAAATGAGAAATTACTGCCAATCTAACATCTTATAAGACACAGCTTTATTCAGATTTTACTAATGGCTGATGTGTGTATGTGTGTGTGTATGTGTTTGTGTGTGTGTGTGTTTGGATGAGTAGCAGTGGTTTTGGGTTAAGATTAGGCCTGAGTTAGCTGGTCCCGGATCAGCAGCAGTGGTTTTGAACAGGACCATGAAGGAGGACAAGTGTTAACCGAAACGCACCCTCTGCCGCAGGAGGGGCGTAGACCCGAAACGCACCCTCTACCATGGGCAGAGGGTACGGCGAGCCGCTGGGGCCCAATACGCGGGGTCAGTGGCATTACTGTGGGCCAAACCTCACCAACAGTAAATATTGAATAGACCCTGCGGGGCCCCACGCCGAGGTATAAATAATGTACCCTCAGTGGCCTGCTGGGAAACGCGGTCTCATCAACGGGTTGCTGGGAAACGCGGTCTCATCAGCGGGCTGCTGGGAAACGCGGTCTTATCAGCATGTGCAGCTTATTAGCTGCATGGGCTGGATCTCTCAGAAAGGGTAGCTCACTACTGGCAGAAAATGTTTTATTTGTAGCTTAATCTGCTGGATTACACGAAAGACGTAAACTAATCTGATTACTTTTGGATTACTTCCAGTTTCATTATAGGAAAAATTCTAGAATAAACGTGTTAGTAAAATACACAATTTGTAATTTTCTGACAAGACTGTGGTTTCTCAGCTTTTTCTTTTGATGTGTAGCAGCAATACATACAATCACTTCGTGGTCATCCACCAGTGTAGTTGTACATGTGGTGTGTGTGTATTGAATGTTGAAATTATTCAAATTGTAATTACACATAATCTTTAGAACAGTAACAGATTAATATGTATAATGAGAGTATGCCTATTTTAAAAACTATCCTGGGTGCATTGCATAATCTAGATTACATCTAATTCATTACTACCCAGTACTGGTTATTATAATCCTAATACAACTGAAAGCTGTTTACATATATGGGGGAGAACAATGATGTTCATAATATAAAATATTCCACTATGCTCTTACATTTGATTGTCTTTTCAAAAGTAAGAATGAACATTAATATTTATCTTTGGCAGAAAGAATTTTAAGTGGTGGATTGTGGGCTCAGTGTGCCCCTGAGGGGGGGAGCACCATGCAGACATAAATCCCACCCCCCCAGCCCCAAACCCCTGGGCTGCTGAGCAATCATCTGCAATTACATTGTGATTGTAATGAGCTCCGATATTAGCAGGCCAGACCCTAGCAGCCTCAGAATGTCACTGAGTTTCCCCCAAAGACCACCGCACATTTTACACACTTTTTTAACAATTTTCTTCTCCAAAATATGCCTGGGGGGGGAACCAAGAAAAAGACAAGGACCAGGAAGAGAGACGCTGGGCTGGTGTGTGTGACTGGCCCTCGCTGGGCCCGGCGTTGGGCATCTCGCTGGCTGACATTAACAGCTTCTGTCGGGACGGACCATCTGATACGCGGGGTGGCATTTAACACCACGTCAATTATTCCTAAAAAAAATGTGTGTGCACATCCTCTTCCTCTGTCTCACTCTTTTTCTCTGCAGACAGACAGGCGGGCAGGCAGACAGGCAGACAGACACACACAGACACAGACAAACAGACAGACAGAAAGACAGAAGTTTTTCTCCTTTACAATGACTGTGAATAGGCTACATTAGGGTGTTTCTTTTCAAACAGTCATTGCAAAGGAGAATGGTTTTTTTGTGTGGTTTTTTTGGTATCTGAGCCAGACAAACTTTATTTTGTTACATAGGATAAATTCACCCACCTCTATTTACAGAGGGAGTGCATATCAGTATGAAATTAATTTTTTAATTAGGCTTAAAAATAAGAGCTGGATAATAGATGGCTAATAGATAGGTTACACCACTTACTGAAAACTGGAGGCCTTGAAAGAAAGAGATTTGAGCTTTAGATGTTGGATTTCACCGGCTAAAAATATAAAAACAAAACTTAGCAGTTCTGATGCAAACATGAAACTTCACTTCCATGGCCTTTAGTGCGTAATAATAAGGAGACGAGCAGACTGACCAGCCTGTGCTAAAGCAGACCAGCCTGTGCTGGAGCACACCAGCCTGTGCTGAAGCAGACCAGCCTGTGCTGAAGCAGACCAGGCTGTGCTGGAGCAGACCAGGCTGTGCTGGAGCACACCAGCCTGTGCTAAAGCAGACCAGCCTGTGCTGGAGCACACCAGCCTGTGCTGAAGCAGACCAGCCTGTGCTGAAGCAGACCAGGCTGTGCTGGAGCACACCAGCCTGTGCTGAAGCAGACCAGGCTGTGCTGGAGCACACCAGCCTGTGCTGAAGCAGACCAGCCTGTGCTGGAGCACACCAGCCTGTGCTGAAGCAGACCAGCCTGTGCTGAAGCAGACCAGGCTGTGCTGAAGCAGACCAGCCTGTGCTGGAGCACACCAGCCTGTGCTGAAGCAGACCAGCCTGTGCTGGAGCAGACCAGCCTGTGCTGAAGCAGACCAGGCTGTGCTGGAGCACACCAGCCTGTGCTGAAGCAGACCAGGCTGTGCTGAAGCAGACCAGCCTGTGCTGAGAGTGACGCTCGGGCCATGGTTGGTCTTTCCGCGCAGCCGCCACTGGAGCAGAATGAGAATCACGGCTGTGACCCCGGGGTCACGCTCAAACCCGCAGGGAGCCAGCTTCACAGGGAGGCCGGGCAGCAAGGGATTCTGGGTCTCGTAGGCAGACAGAATACAGAAGTCCACCACCAAAAAGAGAGGGAGCTCAAGATAAAATAGCACATATCCAACACAACTCCTGAATTAATTCAGGGTTTCTGTCCCTGAATATTTGGTAAGCCCTCATGTAACTTGCTTCAAATGGCTGGGGGTGGGAAGTGGGGGGAGGGGGGGGGGTGTTGGGGGTGAGCAGCAGTTGAAAGAAATGCCGCTGTATTCGCCAGACAGGTGCTATGCAAGTTATACATTTTTCTTTACTCTTTGAAGCTGATAGTAGTTATCCGGCGTTATACATACAGTTATACAGCGACTGTAAAGCACACACACATTTCCAGAAAGGTTTGCTTAGGCCACCATGTTTATTTTAGACTGTGGAAGTCGCAAAAGCGGTTTGGCTCATGACCCTTGAAAGGCTTAAAAATACATTAATTCGCTGCTGACAGAGAAGCACCGAGAATGTTCATGTGAGAAAAGTACACAATGCCTGGAACAAACCTAAGAGTACTTCCATATTCCTTTGATACAAATGGGCGAGAACCCAGAAAATGAATGAATTATAAAAACAAAAAAAAATGTTATGACTGCGCTGCACAGTCTGTGCTCTCTCAGGAGTTTGCAGGTTTCCAGTTCAATTTTTACAGATAATTTAATATAATCCATGAGAAATAGATTTCCATATGACTTGCATTGTAAATATAAATATGGTCTTATTTGCCCACAAATTGAGCAGAATATTTGTATCAGGTACTCTTCCTGAAACTTACATGTGCTGCTGGGAAATTTATAGAGAGCATTAATAATTCCCCTATATTCTTTTTTTATTGCATGAAGTTTTTGGGCTCCCTTCAGACAAAGTTTCAAGAAGTTTCTATAAATTAATAAAAATCTGCGGCACTATGAAGGCAATCTGGCTTTGAACAGATCTTTATTGATCTTGCAGGTGAAGCAAGTCTGAATGTTACAGACTGAACCCAGATCAGCAACTTCAAACGGAATGGGGTTCCTACGGAGACTTGGGCAGGAGGGCCGGCCCGCGCCCGGGCCGGGGTGCAGAGGGGGGCAGAAAACAATAGCCCAAAATTTACATTTCACATATTAAAACGTAGGACGGAGTGTAGCACAGTGGGTAAGGAACTGGGCTTGTAACCGAAAGGTCGCAGGTTCGAGGGGGACACTGCCGTTGTACCCTTGAGCAAGGTACTTAAACAGTATATATCCAGCTGTATAAATGGATACAATGTAAAAAGTTGTGTACTGGATAAGAGCGTCTGCACCTGTAATGTAATGTAATGTAAAACTCCTCCTGCAACTTAATTAAAACTCCCGCCTCACATTATCTTCCTTCTCACACAAAACATTAGGCTCTGTATGGGGGGAGCAATACCCAACCCCAAATCCAATCCTCTACTTCATTTTATTATCAGACATACCCCTCGTCCTGTCCCACCCTGCCGACCCACCCTGCCCCGCCAGCCTCGACGCAAGGTGTCAGGGAGCTGGATATATTTGGGACGGAGGATCCGGGGAGAAGCCGCGACGCTGGGAGAGGGCGGTCCTGATCAGTAAAGGGCTGATGGCTAAAAGTTTAGTTTTTTAGTGTTCTGGGTTTGCTGTACAAATCCCAGCACTAATCCCAGAGCTCTCTGAGGGACCTCAGGGATAACGGTCTTCGAGGGGGGGGCAGAGTGCGTGGCCAGATAGGGGGGGGGGGGCATCGGGGGGCAGCGGCTGGAGCGTGGTGGGGACACCCCCGTCTTGTGAGTCCAGGGCCCTGCTTACCCTCCCGATCACTCTGGCAACCTCGAACCTCACCCCTTACCACCTGCCCCCCCCCCAACCCCCCCCCCCCACCCCCACTGCACAGTGCCTCCTGCCTTTCATCTGCATTACAGAGTCACCAGGGCTCTGGAAAGCACATGGAGTTCAGTGCTCTGGAAAGCACATGGAGTTCAGTGCTCTGGAAAGCACATGGAGTTCAATGCTCTGGAAAGCACATGGAGTTCAGTGCTCTGGAAAGCACATGGAGTTCAGTGCTCTGGAAAGCAAATGGAGTTCAATGCTCTGGAAAGCATATGGAGTTCAATGCTCTGGAAAGCATATGGAGTTTAGTGCTCTGGAAAGCACATGGAGTTAATGCTCTGGAAAGCACATGGAGTTTAATGCTCTGGAAAGCACATGGAGTTCAGTGCTCTGGAAAGCACATGGAGTTCAATGCTCTGGAAAGCACATGGAGTTCAGTGTTCTGGAAAGCACATGGAGTTCAGTGCTCTGGAAAGCACATGGAGTTCAGTGCTCTGGAAAGCACATGGAGTTCAATGCTCTGGAAAGCACATGGAGTTCAGTGCTCTGGAAAGCACATGGAGTTCAGTGCTCTGGAAAGCAAATGGAGTTCAATGCTCTGGAAAGCATATGGAGTTCAATGCTCTGGAAAGCATATGGAGTTTAGTGCTCTGGAAAGCACATGGAGTTTAATGCTCTGGAAAGCACATGGAGTTTAATGCTCTGGAAAGCACATGGAGTTCAGTGCTCTGGAAAGCACATGGAGTTCAGTGCTCTGGAAAGCACATGGAGTTCAGTGTTCTGGAAAGCACATGGAGTTCAGTGCTCTGGAAAGCACATGGAGTTCAGTGTTCTGGAAAGCACATGGAGTTCAGTGCTCTGGAAAGCATATAGAGTTCAGTGCTCTGGAAAGCACATGGATTTCAGTGTTCTGGAAAGCACATGGAGTTCAGTGTTCTGGAAAGCACACGGAGTTCAGTGCTCTGGAAAGCACATGGAGTTCAATGCTCTGGAAAGCACATGGAGTTCAGTGTTCTGCCCACAGACAGATGGTAAGCAGCTCTCAGTAATGCACTGTAAGCCTGTTAAATAAGTGAGAGATGATGTTTGGACAGGAGAGCCACTTCAGCACAAAAACATCTGCTCTGGCTCTCCTGTGGCGTAGGAAACACAGCTAGTTACGGCCTCATTAAGGGCCTTTACATTACACTATTTTCTATGCTACTGACACAGACAGACAGACAGACAGACAGACAGACAGACAGACAGACAGGCAGACAGGCAGACAGCAGACAGGCAGACAGACAGACAGACAGACAGGCAGACAGACAGACAGACAGACAGACAGACAGACAGACAGACAGGCAGACAGACAGACAGACAGACAGACAGACAGGACAGACAGACAGACAGACAGACAGACAGACAGACAGACAGACAGACAGACAGGCAGGCAGTGTGCCCAGTGCGTGTGCGTGTGTGTGTGTGAGTGTGTGTGTGTGTGTGTATGCGCCTGTGGAATTAGTCACCCTAGTGTATATAGTGTATACTCTATTCAGATGTCATCATCAGGAGTTCAGGCTTCAGGTGGCATTTCTGTTTTTCCCTGAATATGGGAAGAGTCACAACGCGATCGCTGTTTACAGCGTCTTCTTCTCTATTGTGAACCCAGCACTCGCTGTTTTGAAATAAATAAAATATGATTCCTTCTGATCATTTCCAGTGCACACCGTTCTGCTATCAGTTCTTTTACCTGCGTGAAAGAGCGCAGTCTTTTAGTCCTATCTTTACCCTGGCAGTAGACATTAGACGTGCTGAGCAAAGGCAGCGCTGCATGATGGGGCTTTCTCTGCGCGTGATCAAAGGGACCCGCCGCCTGTTCCTAAAGTACACACCTGTCAGAAGTGACAAAATCTCCGGCTCATTGCAGCCGTGCAGCGCTCTGTCACTGGAGCGAATGCTAAACTGCTACATAGTAATGTTTATCCTCTTGCAGTTGGTAAACTTTCAAATCCACCTGCTGTACAAAGTGTTTGAGTTTTTTTTTTTTTTTTTTAAATCCGAGTCTCTATTTTTACCGACCCCCCTCCCTCCCCCTCTCTCCTCTGCACTTGTCATTTTCCGTGTCAAAAGAAAGCAATTTAAAAATTCAGAGGTGCTGTTTAATTCTGCCGCCCGAGCAGAGCTCACCTTTGAAGCTGGAGCGGCGGCATGCCGCTCTCAGCCAGCGTAAAACCCTGCAAAGCCTCCTCCGGCTGTCAGTCAGCGCGGTAATGAGCAGGGCTGGGGGGCGGGGGGGGGGGGGTTACCATGGATATGACGGATCTGGCTCCACTCTGGATGAACGCCGGGGCTCTAAGCCAGCCGAGTCTCCGGCAGGACGGGGGGGCTGCAGGCCACTGAGGGAGCAGAGCCTAATCCCACACCCCTCTGCAGCCCACAGCACACAATTACACCACCACCAGTAATCAGCCAATCAGAGCACAGCACAGCACAACACACAATTACAGCCCAGCTACACCACCACCAGTAATCAGCCAATCAGAGCACAGCACAGCATGGCACACAATTACAGCCCAACTCCACCACCAGTAATCAGCCAATCAGAGCACAGCACAACACACAATTACAGCCCAGCTACACCACCACCAGTAATCAGCCAATCAGAGCACAGCACAGCATGGCACACAATTACAGCCCAACTCCACCACCAGTAATCAGCCAATCAGAGCACAGCACTGCACAGCACACAATTACAGCCCAAATCCACCGCCAGTAATCAGCCAATCAGAGCACAGCACAGCACACAACTACAGCCCAACTACACCACCACCAATAATCAGCCAATCAGAGCACAGCACAGCACGGCACACAATTGCAGCCCAACTCCACCACCACCAGTAATCAGCCAATCAGAGCACAGCACTGCACAGAACACAATTACAGCCCAACTACACCACCACCAGTAATCAGCCAATCAGAGCACAGCACAGCACGGCACACAATTACAGCCCAACTCCACCACCAGTAATCAGCCAATCAGAGCACAGCACTGCACCCCCCCCCCCCCCCCTTACGCATGTGTATAGTTGTATGGTCACATGGTTACATGGTCACGCATAGAGGTGGCTAAATTTGGGTAAGCGAGCTTGGGACCCGTAAGCATGGAATTAATTTGAAACCGGGGTGTCCAATGAGCTCGGAATCCAGAATATTCCTCAGCCACAGTTTGCCACCTCTCCAGGAGAAGTGCAAGAAAGAGGGGGTGGGGGAGTGTGAGCTCGGAGTCTGGTTTGATTGGACAAGACACCTTTCACTCCTTACCTGCAAACGGATGTTTCCCTTCAGAAGTCGTCTGGTCGACACGCGGATAACAGAGTGGGCGGGGTGCGGGGTGCGGGGTGTGGGGTGCGGGAAGCGGGGTGCGGGGTGCGGGGTGCGGGGTGTGGGGTGTGGGGTGTGGGGAGCAGGTGCGGGGTTCTCCTCCTGCCTGCCCCATGGTAGGAGCGCGGTCCAGACCAAACAAACACAGGCAGTATCCTGTCAGTGGGAGCATCGCACATTCCCTTTCATCCTTCTGAAGGCTCCAGCACCTGTCAGCTATCAAAGACACGCCTTTTGGTGGCGGACTTCTCCCCCTCTTCATCAGACGCCTTGATCTCACACTTCTGAGGAGGACGGCGGCCGCCGAGCAGACCCCGTGCAGGAGAGAGAGAGAGAGAGAGAGCGAGAGAGACTCACCCTGCGCAGGGGAGAGAGAGAGAGAGAGAGAGAGAGACTCACCCGCCCATGAGAGAGAGAGAGAGAGAGAGAGAGAGAGAGAGAGACTCACCCGCGCAGGAGAGAGAGAGAGAGAGAGAGAGCAAGAGAGAGTCATCCGCGCAGGAGAGAGAGAGAGAGGGAGAGAGAGAGAGACTCACCCGTGCAGGAGAGAGAGAGAGAGAGAGAGCAAGAGAGAGTCATCCGCGCAGGAGAGAGAGAGAGAGGGAGAGAGAGAGAGACTCACCCACGCAGGAGAGAGAGAGAGAGAGAGAGAGAGAGGGAGAGAGAGAGAGACTCACCCGTGCAGGAGAGAGAGAGAGAGAGAGAGAGGGAGAGAGAGGGAGAGAGAGAGTCAGGCCTGCCTCAGCTCCAATTACAACCAAAACACAAATGCAACTTTCTTTTCATCCCTTTATTGCGTTTGTTTCACAGCCAAATGAAACGCCCCCTAAAGTGAGCAAATTATTAGTTTTTCCATTAAAACTGAATTTTTTTTCTTACTACGCTGCTATTCTGGCCCCCCAGTACAGGACACGCAAGCTCACCCTGCGTGCAATAAAAAGGGAGGGGCCTCTGTGACTGACAGCTAAGAAACTGCACTGTGAACCGCTGAACTTACACAGGGCAACACGGCCACATGCAAAGGCTGGAAAACAAGCGCCCCAGCCGTCTGCAAGGGCTCACATGTTCTCCACATGCACTCAGTTACCCATCCACCTTTCCACAACCAACCATTAAGGACTGTGCAAATCAAACACAGATGATTAATTTACGCAGTGAGCAGCTTGCAGCAGTGAGCAGCTTGTAGCAGTGCAGCGCAGACAGTACTGCGGGGCAGGAGGAGGAGCAGTACTATCTGCATGCGGCCCGGCTGCTGAAACACACTGAGGAACTGGGAGAAAGCTTTCCAGTGTTCCGCACCGGGTGAGAGACACAAATGATGTCACGGGTGTGTATTAAACTCTGCCTGATGTTGCGGAAATGTGTATAAATCATTCAGCAACTCCAGCGGCTCATTCTGCAAAAGGAGGCCATGTTTCTGTCTCAACAAACACAGTTCACCATTTAGCAGCGACCATCTTATGGAAGTTTTTTTTTTAAATGGAACTTTTCTTGAGCAGACGAGAGGCAGCTTTCCTTTAGACACACGGAGAGGTGGCGCTGAACAGATGGGGGTGCAGGAGTGAGATGGGGGTGCAGCGGTGTGGTGGGGGTGCAGGAGTGAGATGGGGGTGCAGCGGTGTGGCGGGTGCAGCGGTGAGGTGGGGGTGCAGGAGTAAGATGGGGGTGCAATGGGTGAGGTGGGGGTGCAGGAGTGGGTGGGGGTGCAGGAGTGAGATGGGGGTGCAGCGGTGAGGTGGGGTGCAGCGGTGTGGGGGGGTGCAGGAGTGAGATGGGGGTGCAGCGGTGAGGTGGGGGTGCAGGAGTGAGGTGGGGGTGCAGGAGTGAGATGGGGGTGCAGCGGTGAGGTGGGGGTGCAGCGGTGAGGTGGGGGTGCAGGAGTGAGGTCGGGGTGCAGCGGTGGGGGGGTGCAGCGGTGTGGTGGGGGTGCAGGAGTGAGGTGGGGGTGCAGCGGTGAGGTGGGGGTGCAGCGGTGTGGTGGGGGGCAGCGGTGTGGGGGGGTGCAGGTGAGGGTGGGGGTGCAGGAGTGAGGTGGGGGTGCAGGTGGGGTGCAGCGGTGCAGGAGTGAGGTGGGGGTGCAGGAGTGTGGTGGGGGTGCAGGAGTGAGATGGGGGTGCAGGAGTGAGATGGGGGTGCAGGAGTGAGACGGGGTGCAGGAGTGAGAAGGGGGTGCAGGAGGCTTTTGAGGGTGCAGGAGTGCGGGACAGCAGCGGTGCAGTTCCCAAACAGCCCTACAGTGCGGGAGCACCATGCCAGGGAACCCTAAACACGGAGGCGCCTTCATCTTTATTTATTCCACATTTGCAGGATAAAGCCATTAATATAGATAAGGCTCGGAGACACAGACATGCAGAACATGCCTCGGAGCAAAAATATCAAACCACACCATCATGTAAGTGATATGAAAACCAATATGCTCATAACGTCAGGGAAATGGGAGCAGGGCAGTTTAATGGGTGAGCGCGAGCGCGCTGCACGGCACTCCCCCGCTGACCAACGCCGACCTCCCTCGCCCAAACGCGCCACACTGCAGCCCACGTGCGCTGAGGCTGTCATTTAATCAATCATAATAACCTTGAACTCGTTTGTCCACTTACACAAGAAATAATAAAATATGTATTACAAGATATCGGCATTCCATAATTTACATTTGGATGGCTAGCTTTTATATGAGAACAACAATAATAATTTTCATCATCATCCTGTTAATCATATAGATTTTTTTTAAAACTTTAATAATATCCATCACAATGAACATGTCAGGGACTGCTGGAGCCAGTGATGGCTGCATGGACTCATTAAGAGTGCCAAACACAGACCGTACCAGTCAAACACAGATCTACAAGTCAAACACAGACCCTACCAGTCAAACACAGACCGTACCAGTCAAACACAGACCGTACCAGTCAAACACAGACCCTACCAGTCAAACACAGACCGTACCAGTCAAACACAGACCCTACCAGTCAAACACAGACCGTACCAGTCAAACACAGACCCTACCAGTCAAACGCAGACCCTACCAGTCAAACGCAGACCCTACCAGTCAAACACAGACCCTACCAGTCAAACACAGTGTGTGTGTGTGCACGCATGAGTGTGTGAGTGTGTGTGTGTGCGTGTGCGTATGTGCATGTGTGTGCGCGTGTGAGTGTGTGAGTGTGTGAGTGTGTGCGTGTGCGTGTGTGCGTGTGCGTGTGTGTGAACCAGAGTCAAGTTGGTTCCTTTTCTATAGTGGTCAGAGTTCTAATGATTCAATAATCTCTGCAGGAAATTAAAAAATGAATATTAAAATAAGAAGTAAGAAAAGTAGAGAAAGGATGAGCACCGTCGTGACACTCGAGCCGCGCCCACTTTCCCTGGATGAGCAGTTTGGGGCTGGGGGGGGTTTGGCAGTCTCTGACAGGATTAGCGTTTTTAATGATGGGGGGCAGACAATGGGGCCAAGCACAGCCCAGTCATCGCACGACCACGGGGTCCCCCCTGCCCTCCCCTCCCTCGAGCTGCCAGCGTGGGGCCCCCCATCTGAGGGGGGTCAAGCCGGGGGGCAGTTTGAGCCTGAGGCGGGGTCCCGAGGTCAGGGCCCCACAGAGGGAGTGGGCCATTGAACAGGCCCTGGCTGCAGAAGGCACAGAGCAGGGGAGGAGCTCAATTAGGGACCGGGGATAATTTACCACACCCAGAGCAGGGGAGGAGCTCAATTAGGGACCGGGGATAATTTACCACACCCAGAGCAGGGGAGGAGCTCAGTTAGGGACCGGGGATAATTTACCACACCCAGAGCAGGGGAGGAGCTCAATTAGGGACCGGGGATAATTTACCACACCCAGAGCAGGGGAGGAGCTCAGTTAGGGACCGGGGATAATTTACCACACCCAGAGCAGGGGAGGAGCTCAATCAGGGACCGGGGATAATTTACCACACCCAGAGCAGGGGAGGAGCTCAATCAGGGACCGGGGATAATTTATCAGTCAGCGGGAGAGCAGCACTGCAGAACGGGCCAGAAACGACCCGCTAAAACTGGAACCACCTGCTCATAACTCCCCCAGAACCAGAAGCGCCCAGAACCAGAACCACCCTCTCATAACTGCCCCAGAACTATCTGTTTATAATACCCAGACACAGAGACCTGTCCCCAAATCTGTGCTTGCAATGACAAAAATGTATAATAAAACAGCACATTTACTTTAGCGTTCCTCTCTGTAGAAATGCATACACAGCAGCAGCATGACATGTGGAGGTTCAAAACAAAACCACAAACTACAAGCCAAACTACAATTTCAGCTGAATATGAAAGTATAGCGGACGGAATGGTGGTGCAGTGGGTAGCACTGTCGCCTCAAAGCAAGAAGGTCCTGGTTTGTGGGACTTGCGGAGCAGAGGCTCATGGGTAACTGGAGAGGGACTCGCGGAGCAGAGGCTCATGGGTAACTGGAGAGGGACTCGCGGAGCAGAGGCTCATGGGTAACCGGAGAGGGACTTGCGAAGCAGAGGCTCATGGGTAACTGGAGAGGGACTTGCGGAGCAGAGGCTCATGGGTAACCGGAGAGGGACTCGCTGTAACTTAATTGCGGTTATAAGACCTGCGGCTTGCACAAACACACCAGGACCTGGAACAGATCAGATCCACAGAGCACCAAGCCTGGCGTCAATCAAATATGTAAATGACCTCTTTTAAGTCGACGGGCAGCCCTTCGACATCGACAAATGCAAATCTGAACCAACGCGGTGTTAACATTTCGCCTTTATTTCCTCCGAGTCCCGCCTTTCAGTCAACTGCTGCTCATTTAAATCTACTCTCTATTTCTCCCCCTTTCTCCCCCCTCTCTCTCCCTCTCTCCTGCCTCTCTCTCCCCCCCTCTCCCTCTCCCTCTCCTCTCTCCCTCTCTCCTGCCTCTCTCTTCCACTCTTGCCCTCTCTATCTCTCGCTCTCTCCCCCCCACTTGTTCTCTCTCCTCCCTCTCTCCCCGCTCTTCTTCCTCCTTTCTCTCTTTCCCCCTCTCACCCTTTTTCTTTCTGTCTCTCTCTCCTTCTCTCCACAACAAGAAGTATTGTATGTTCTTTTTGTGTAGATGTCTGTGTATGGGTGTGTGTATGTGTACACCTGTGTACCAATACATTTCTTTGTGTGTGCACACATCTTTATGTACATGTGCTTTTGTGTACATATCTGTATGCACGCGTATGTGTGCCTGTGTTTCGGTGTGTCTGTATTTGTGTGTGTGTCTGTGTGTGTGTGTGTGTGTGTGTGTGTGTGTGTGTGTGAGTGTGTGTGTGCGTGCGTGTGTGTGTGTGTGTGTGTGTGTGTTTGTATGTGTGTGTGCGCAGGTGTGTGTTTGTGTGTGTGTGTGAGTGTGTGCATGTGTGTTTGTGTGCGTGTGTATGTGTGTGTGCGCACGTGTGTGTGTGTGTGTGTGTGTGTGTGTGTGTGCGAGTGTGTGTGTTTGTGTGTGTGTGTGTGTGTGTGTGTGTGTGTGTGCGCACAGAAACCACTGCAGTAGACAGGTATACTGTTAGGGTCCACACTAAAAAAAAATTAATTAATGAGAGTTCAGAAATGAGATAAAAAGTGTGCGGAGCTGCGTGGTGCGGGTGTGTTGGGCGCTGAGCGGCGCGGGGCAGGGGGGGCGGCGCGGGGGGGGCGCGGGGGGGGCGGGGGCATGGGGGGCTGTTATTATGCGGCTGTGTTGTTTGAAAGCCTTGCATAATTTACATTAGCATGCCTCAGATCTCAGGTGATGGGGCTTTGAGGCCGGCTCGCCCCCCCCAGGCTGGCCCCCCCAGCGGAGCTCACGCTCGCCGTCCCGCCGATATCTGGCCCGTCCTCCGGCCGCTAATTGCCGCGCGGCCGGCCCAGCGCCGCCCGGTCCGCACCTGTTTCCTGCTCTCAACAGCTGCTAATTAGAGCCAAAATGGAGGAGGTCTGGGCAGCCAGGACACCACAGACACACCACACAGCCCAGTATTGATCTGAGCGCCACACCATGCATGAAATGAGCTGCATTTCACAGGGTGAAGCTTAATGGCTCTGTGATTTACACAATAAGAATAACACACACACACACACACACACACACACGCACACACACACACATATACACACACACATACAACACACACACACACACACAGATACACACATAAAAACACACACGCACACACGTACATAAATAAAAGGGATTACCTGTGTGGTTTGTATAGTGGGTTCACAAGCATCTGTGAGAGTGTGTACAGTGGCATGTTTGTAATTTTTTTTTTTCGGTTTAAGAAAGAATATTTTGGTAAATAATGTTGCAGTATTTTTTTCCTCTCCTGTTCTGGTGAAACTAGGCTGACCCATAATCAACAACCTCCAGCAAGAACTACTCTGAAACCACAGCACAGCCTGTCCTTTAAAACAACTACATTTTTTTGTTTTTTTAGCAAAATTGAAATTATTGAATTGAATTTTAAAAAATGATAATTTAAGCAGGAAAAAAAACATTTGTGGCTAAGAGATTATACAAATATACAGTAATCACTTTTCTTGACAGTATAACACATTGTGTGTAATACTGTTTCAGACCCTCAGACTAATTGTGTTGTTGTGTAGGATGGATTGTTCCAAATACATTTACAGTAAGGTTAAATGTTGGTCATGATTTGCACTTTAACATATGCCTTTGTCTTCAATAATCAGCCGAGAAATATAATTCACATGATCATCGTTAATTGAATATGAGACACATGCAGCATACCAGCATTACTGTAATCAATAACCCACAGCAGTGTATTTCCACAGTTACCATGGCGTCCACAGATGACCAACTGTCACCTCCCCCAGCATGTGGGCGGGGCTAAAGTGCTGGGATCAGTAAGCAAGGACACTCAGAGACCAGTAGCAGGGAAGTCACTGGGAGCCCAAGCCGCATGCATTCTGAAATTAAGGGCTGCAAGGGTAGGGGAAGAGATGACCAGCTTTATACCAAAACGCAGTTCCCTGATTATTCTGATCATACAGGGATCTGGAAGCAAAGGAAGTTTTGAGATATTTAGTGACACCACTCTGTGAAACCCCACCAAACAAATGCTCTTGATGGAAGTCCTGCTGCAGTACAGGAACCCCAGTGCCTCATGGTCCAAAGACCAAGCATATTACCCACAATCCACCGGGGGCCAGGTTCGCTAGATGCTGCATGCTGTGGTTTGTGATAAACAAAAGGGGCATGGTTTTAATTTCTTGTTGTCTTGCTCAAGGTTTTCATTCAAGGGCAAGCAAGAAGAGATGGAGGGCATATGGGGGGGGGGGGGGGGGGGGGGGGGGGCAATAGCAAGCGCTTCATGGATGTTTTTGATTATTCAATAAAGTAAAAGTGCACCCATTCAGCTGTGAGTCTGTTAAATTAAAGACTATTCAGGAGAAGAGAAGCACACGCCTGCGTTTTAAAACTCATTTGGTAAAACTGATTCTGTCAGGAGGAGTTACTCTCATGCCGTTTGCTGCGACAGCGTTTCTCCATAACGCGCCGGCTGCTTGTTCTGCTAATCCATGAGGGAGGCCGGCCCCGCCCCACGCAGTCTCTAAATAGGTCTGCGGATTAAATTTTTAACCGCGCTCTCTCCTCTTAGCCGCGCGTCAGCGACAGAGAGCCGCACTGACACGTCAACTCCCATCATCTCACAGGAGAGCAGCGGAGACCACTCCGCGCAGCTCGCAGACGTTAGGCTTTCCCCCTCCCTCTCCGCCCGAAAAGACTCCCCAACAGGTTCCACCACAACACCGGCCTCTCCATCTCACTCGCTGGGTCCTGTTCCACCACAACACCGGCCTCTCCATCTCACTCGCTGGGTCCTGTTCCACCACAACACCGGCCTCTCCATCTCACTCGCTGGGTCCTGTTCCACCACAACACCGGCCTCTCCATCTCACTCGCTGGGTCCTGTTCCACCACAACACCGGCCTCTCCATCTCACTCGCTGGGTCCTGTTCCACCACAACACCGGCCTCTCCATCTCACTCGCTGGGTCCTGTTCCACCACAACACCGGCCTCTCCATCTCACTCGCTGGGTCCTGTTCCACCACAACACCGGCCTCTCCATCTCACTCGCTGGGTCCTGTTTCCACCACAAAACACTGGCCTCTCCATCTCACTCGCTGGGTCCTGTTCCACCACAACACCGGCCTCTCCATCTCACTCGCTGGGTCCTGTTCCACCACAACACCGGCCTCTCCATCTCACTCGCTGGGTCCTGTTCCACCACAACACCGGCCTCTCCATCTCACTCGCTGGGTCCTGTTCCACCACAACACCGGCCTCTCCATCTCACTCGCTGGGTCCTGTTCCACCACAACACCAGCCTCTCCATCTCACTCGCTGGGTCCTGTTCCACCACAACACCGGCCTCTCCATCTCACTCGCTGGGTCCTGTTCCACCACAACACCAGCCTCTCCATCTCACTCGCTGGGTCCTGTTCCACCACAACACCGGCTGTTTCTAAAATGTTAAAACGCACGTCTTCCAATGACCGCTTTTCCGTCTGGCCTCTGTAAAGCATGTTATTTTCTGTGCTGAGAAACCGAAAGGGGTTTTGGGCGAAGGGCTGTTTTTATTCTGCAGTACATTTGATCTACTGGCCACTTTCTGTGTGTTTGCACAGACACTGCGCCCCTAAAAATCAGGTGTGGACCCGTTGGGAGTTTTAAGGCTAATAAAGAAATTCAGACGTTCCAATACAAAACATGAGCTGCAGAAACAAAAACAACAGCCTTCTCCGGAATCTTCTCCAGAGTTCAACAAGGTCATTTTGGTGGCAGCCTGAAATACAAGCTTAACTCCTGTGCATTCTAAATAATGAAAGTTAATACAAGCAGGTCACTTATGAACACTGCATTAAATTAAATTAAATTAAATTAAATTAAATTAAATTAAATTAAATTAAATTAAATTAAATTAAATTAAATTAAATTAAATTAAATTGCATTACAGGCTGCCAGTCCTTCACGCGTTTATTGTTCCCTTGCGATGGAACACTAACTGCACCAGCACTGCATGGGTTAACTGCGCAGCCAGACGAAAACCCGAGGGGCTTTCTGGGCTGCAGACAGCGGCCGCTCTGATTGGCCGACAGTGGCTTTGGGAGCTGACGGCATTGGTGGCCCTGCTGTGTCCCCTGGGCGGGGTCGGCAGGCCAGCTGGGCAGTCCCTGGGTGTGGCCTGTGACATCCTGAGCCAATCAGCCGGCTGCTCAGGCGCTGACCTCAGTCTGAGAAGGGGAAGGGCTCCATTGTCCCATTGTGATGTCATAATGCAGACAGGCCCTTCATCATCATTCTTCTCACTGCTAAAATCTTAATCATGTTTTAAAAATGTGCGCGGTGCGTGTGTGGCCAGTATGAACTGGATTAAATAACAATTCATAGTTAATAGTGACACTGCTCTGTTCAGCAGTTAGTAATCAAGCACATTTCCAATATCTTCATTATGAATAATGCCACGAAGAGAAAAAATATTACTGCTCCACACTTCAGCCCAAGAGGACATTATAGATTAAAGGATGAAAAAAAATCTTTAACTCATACATTTATTCTGGTTTTTTAGAGAGGACCCTGCAGATAAAAGGATATTTTTGCCTACAGTGTCAACACAAAATGGCTGACTACATCAATATCAGGACTACCTGCAACAAAACAAACTCATCATGAAATAAAAATGTAAAAAGAATAAGAAAACACAGCACACAAAAGCCGGAGAAAGAACGGGTGCCCGACAGCTTGAGAATAATAAAGGTTGTCGTATTGATCAAGCAACCGACGAAGCAACACTGTAAAGCGTAATCTGACCTTCTGTCATAAATCTGCCCTTTTCTATTCTTATAATTCAGCACTCATATTCAAGTCTTCAAAATCCAAAACATTTTATGACAGACAAGTTCAAATATAAACAAGTAAACAGTGTTCGGTCAAAGCTGCAATTAACTATGCAACAATTGTAAGCACTTTTTTTGGCACCCAGATAATTGTTTTTATGATTATATAATCTGCCTCTCAACTATGATAATCAGTGATGACAGCACAATGTCACTGTCTGATCTGCTGCTCTTAACAGCGCTGGGGCTTTCAGTCCTCCATTTCTGAGGCATGACCCCCCCCCCCCCCCCCCCCCCAGCTTTTAGAAAAAGCTGTAAATGCAGATTTAGAGTATTTAACTGTAAGAGTAAAAATAATCACTTGCCATCATTATGGCATTTATTTGTTATGACAGCAAATTACTTTTAAAAATGAATGTACACACACACACACACAGCGAGAGAGAAAAAGAAAGAGAGAGAGAAAGAGAGAGAGATTGTTATGCTTCGGGTGAAACAGATGTGTTTGTAATTTCAGTGCAATAGTAGCAAATTCCAGTCTGAACAGATTCGCTTGAACATTACTACCTTATCTACGTTTTAGCAGATTAAAGCTTGTTTTTATTCTATATTTTATTTTGGCCATTCTGCCACACCGTGTTATATTAAGAACAGAATGATTTCAAAAGGCGTCACCAAATGGACGCTGAAGGAGGACCTCAGAAGGGGCTGGGTGGCCCATTTCCATAGCGGTCACATTAGAATATAATAAAAACGCTTTTAGTGTTGCGGTGTTAATGGGTGCAGAGCCAGAGCCAAACATTTAGCTGCAGACTCATTTTCTGCCCGTACGGAGGCCTGGGAAAATGTTCCCAATAACAATAAAACAGGCGAGTAAAGCCGGGGCGCCGCGCTCCTAATTTATTTCCTCTCCTGCGGACACTCTCCGCGCCGCGCGGC
>CM045888.1:62834742-62909742 GCA_025169545.1 Anguilla japonica | reverse complement strand
GCCGGGCGTGGCCCATATGAATCTCTGCTAACTTATTGTTAGCTGAAACTTATTATGAAGCAGGAGTCATCAGCGCAGCGTCTGAGGGGTTCATGCCTAGCTGCGCTCTTAAGAACAGTACTGAATGTTAAATTCATTAATAAATGTGCTAAGAAGCCCAAACAAGCTGTTTTAATTAACACTGGATGAAAATCAACAATGTATTGAGGTATAATGAAGGTGTTCTAAGGTGCATTCTAAGGTGTTTCCACATGACCAGTCCTGGCTCACTGCTGGCTGTAGGTAGGCTGAGGATTCAACACAAACCGTCTTTTCTGAAACAGACTGTCACACGACTACCACTGTCTGCTATAAAGAAAAGCCTCATAAATACGATGCATTTTTCATATGATTTATGTGTTTAATAAAGATCACCAGCCTGCTCGCTCCTGTAGAATCCTCTGGAACGCGAGTGGGTTTCTGAGACGCTGTAACACAGAGACACGTCCCAGCCATGACCTCCGACACGCAACGCTTCAGAAACACAGAGCCAGGAGGAGAGGAGAGAGTGAGAACAAAGGAAAAACTGCACAACCACACACACACTATCTCTCACACACACACACGCATACACGCACACTACTACACACACACACTCTCTATCTCACACACACACACACGCACACACACACACACACACGCACACTACTCACACACACACACACACACACACACACACACACACACTCTCACACACACACACACGCATACACGCACACTACTACACACACACACACACTCTCTCACAGACACATGCACACTACTACACACACACACCCTCTCACAGACACATGCACACTACTACACACACACACCCTCTCACAGACACACGCACACTACTACACACACACACACTCTCACTCACACCCCCCCCCCCAGTACGCGACGGCCGCGGGTCTGGGCCGGTGTTTAGCGCCACGGCCGCGGGTCTGGGCCGGTGTTCAGCAGCACGGCCGCGGGTCTGGGCCGGTGTTTAGCGCCACGGCCGCGCGTCTGGGCCGGTGTTTAGCGCCACGGCCGCGGGTCTGGGCCGGTGTTTAGCGCCACGGCCGCGGGTCTGGGCCGGTGTTCAGCGCCACGGCCGCGGGTCTGGGCCGGTGTTAAGCGGCCACGGCCGCGGGTCTGGGCCGGTGTTCAGCGGCATGGCCGCGGGTCTGGGCCTGTGTTCAGCAGCACGGCCGCGGGTCTGGGCCGGTGTTTAGCGCCACGGCCGCGGGTCTGGGCCGGTGTTTAGCGCCACGGCCGCGGGTCTGGGCCGGTGTTTAGCGCCACGGCCGCGGGTCTGGGCCGGTGCTCAGCAGCACGGCCGCGGGTCTGGGCCGGTGCTCAGAGGCCGTGGGCCTGAGAGAGCGGGGGACAGTGCAGCTGCAGAGCCGCCATCGAGCCATGGCGCCGCGTATAAAACCCACACCGAGCTCACCGCGCTCACCGCGCCACCACGGGGGCGAGCCACATGATCAGCAGCATTACGCCACAGACAGAGAGAGAGGAGCCCGGCACAGCTGAATACTGCACTTCCCCGGTGAATAAAACGCTGCTGCTCACCGCTCTCCCTCCCGCTCACCGCTCTCCCTCCCGCTCACAACCAGCGCGCTTCTGAGCAAAGATTTGACAGGAAACAGGTCTGGCTCAACACGCAAAGAGAAAGAAAATTATTTCATACATCATGCAGTCAAGAGGGCAAACAAGCCTGAGAAAAAATAATTTTAGCAAAATATCAGTCATGGGTTTGAATGTGTGTGTGTGTGTGTGCAAGACAGAGAGAGCAAGAGAGAAAAAGATGCTACAAACCTTCCAATAATTTGCAAACCATTTTATTGTGTTCTTTTTTATATTACTTATTTAATAACAAGATTGCAGGCAACACTTCTGATATCTGTAACGACTGGTGAAATGTAACATATTACAATGTATTACAAAATAATCACAATATATTACAATATAATCTTATTGTTATTGTACTTAAATATTGTACATATTGTTATTGTACATAAAATGGAAAGCCACCAAAACCAGACATGACATGACCTTGTGATTAGAACAGTAAACCCTGTGCAATGCAATTCCACATTCCCTTACCTGAATGAATGTGGAGTTAATTACAATACTTTTAAAAATCAAAATATTACCCATAATTCAGTGTGTCACCAAAGTTTGAAAGAATTCAGATTTCTGGCTGTGCTTGTGAGGGGAAAAAAATCAGCCTTCACTAAAAATATATTTATATATATTTTATTTTGTCTGAGCCACATTTGAAAGAAACCCTGGTCTTGTCTGATTAAGGCATATCCATAAACACAAATCGTGTATTTAAAAGATTACAAAAGGAATTACCTGATCAAAGTCAAGACAAGCTAAAGAAACCATGCAAGTGTAACCTTTCACCTAATACATTTAATATTGGAATCCATTTTCTACTGATAGAATGCTAAAGGTAATCCGCTCCCTTCGGTGGTTGCCTGAGGGCCCTTAAAACGCGCACACATAAAGACGCACTCTGGCGGGCGAAAGGGGAACTGCTTCAAATGAAAAGGCAACAAAATTAAAGGTTTGTTTATTAAAAGTAGAGGGAAAAAAACGCATCACCGAAAACACGAAAAAACGATAAACGAGACGTCATATATATCGATTTGTAAATACTTCGGGTTTTATTTTTCATAGTTTTTTATTTCTGTTTTATAAAAAAAGAATCATCGTGGTGGAAAAAAACGGAGTAGGCCTCGTGGTGCTCTTGAGTGACACATCGCCTGAAGGAAGACTGCTGTTTGACCCCAAGCTTGATCAGGCAGCGTAAGGAGTGAGCGGCGGAGTAAATGAGAACAAATCTGCCTTCCAATCCTGGCGTCGGGTGGGCGCGAGGCCGTCAAGCGCGCGGACGGATGCATGACGGCTACTGATCAATATAACACATTCAACAGCGGGAATTAAGATTCCTTTTATTCGTCTGTCCTTCGTGTTTTTCCTTATACTATTTCATTTTGTGAATGAAACGGTAGCCAGTTGTTGCTAAAGAATAAAAATAATATTTATTTACACTCAATGTACATGCAGTCCATCGGATATGTACTCAACAACAAAGTAGCTCACCTTAGCAAACCCCCAGGGTGGCGGATACAATAACTACTGTTTCTAAGCGTCATCAACCTTCTGTAAAGGTGATTTTATGCTCATTTATGTTTTTTCCACCAAAAAACATTTTTAAAATCTACATTTAATTTCACAGGCATACCTAAAAAGGACAGTATTGGGCTACATACGGTAAGAACTTAACGAGCGCACAACGTCTGAGACACCATCCGTAGAATATTCGAGTTTAATCAAGAAATACGAAATGGAACACATGGATATTCTAAACTACAGAGAGATGCGCAAAATAAAAGCTGAAAAATTGCAATGCAAGTGAAGTAAAAAAAGTAGATGCATTAAGTTACGATTTGACCATTAAAAACCAAACTCACTATGTTTGATATTACAAGCTGTTTGTGCTTTAAAAACCGCTCTGTAGTTTACAGCGTGATTACAGCGAAAATGAAAAAAAAAAGTGGACCTCAAATTCTCACAAAACTTTCTGCAAATATGAGAGAAATTTAAAACAAAACCCTGTAGATTTAATAAGACAGGTCACTACTTTTACACTTAGCTGCCGTTAATATTGCGTAAAAGAATGAGATCGGTTATGTGATTTTAAAAATTAGGCACGACGTCATTTCTCGGCAAATACAATCATGGAAAGCTTTTATTGTTCTTCATCTCGCGTAGTTTTGCTACATATAACAAACCACGTCCGCAACGTTCTGCCAGTTCAGCTGCAGCATTGTAAAATATTCACTATTAATTCAAGTAGAACGCTTATATTAACTCAAAATAAAGGCCAAAGAACAATGTAGTTGGAAAATTTGATTCCAAATCTTGAACCACGTAGCTACAACATATGGAAGCATTTTTACATTAAAACGAGTGACAACAACTGGATTTATGTATACACTGCAAACTGTTATTGTAATTACTAGTAAGGCCATAATAAATGTCATCACTGCAATAAACTCAATTATTATTCAATGATTTTGTTACGTGATTTTAAATAAATATTTTTCCTTGCATTATGTTTGGAGACGTAAAATGACAGTTGTTAATGTCATAAGTACCCCTCCGAGGCCAACACTAACACGAACACTGATACTAACCCTAACCCTCAGCTAGGACAAAGGCCTATATTCAAATAACATTCAAACTGAACTCTGCCCGATTAAACGCAAAATAAAATGATTTTCAATACATTCTCCCGTGAGTTACTGCTGTCCGCAGAAACAAACACGTTTTACAAACACTTTTTACATTTCAGATGTATATACAACGTGCTTTTCAGGAAAAACACTTGGCAATTTAAGTGTCACAGTCAAGGAAATTCATTTGGCACTTCCAGGTCGTGAACCCTGTTCGTGCTCTGCAACCATGGAAACAAAGTGCGCAACCAAGGCCAGTTTCTTCATCTTTTTACGCATTAAAGCTGGAGTGATTAGCGCCGACAGCGTCATCATTAGAGCGATAAATAATGAACAGGAGGATTCTGGGATTCTTCCGTTCCGCGGCCTGCTGCCCTTTCTCTCTCCACAGGTTTCATTTCTCCGCCGAATCACAAGTTCCCCTCGCCTCCCGGGAGCCGCTAATTCATTTAAATACGCTGATGAATATTTAAGCACCCTTTGCCTCATTTCTGAACTATGGCCTGGATTATGATCTAATTCACTCATTACTTGGACTCGCAGTTAAATGCAAGGTTTTGCTTTTATATATTTAGCCTCAATTTACTCTCCAAATACAGTTTGGTATGTTCTGCCAATGTCCATGAGAAACTGTGCTTCTTTAAAGTAAAAAAAAAAGTTAACAAAAAACAATGCATTTATTTGAATATTAAATTTAAGAATAATTTGTGTTCAAATGTGGTCCATCATGATACTAATATCCTGGTTATGGCTCAATGTGTACTCATGCATATTTCTCTGAGATATCAGATTTCAGCAGTTTCTGACTTCCTGTACAGCCGGGAAGTTAAACGAAATTCACCCTGCCGGACCTTCCAGCAAACTGACACATTTTACACCATTTTTCTACCCTCACTTTGATGTGAATGGGGCACAAAATTCACAACAGAATCTTGTTGTTACTTCATTTCCCACAATTCTTCAAATATCCTGTTTTGTCATTTCATCAACTGCCAGGCTTCTGCCTGCAGCAGCCCTGGCACTGTGTCACGGCCCAGCTGGATAAACCAATCACAAAGCTCTAATCACAAGAGGGCCAATTAGATTGGAAGATCACAGCACTCCAAACACTGTTTTTGCTAGTTGGACTAGCCAATCACAGGGATCCAAACAAACACCACAGTATGGAAGTCCAGCTACATCAAGTTAAGAGAAACAATATTTAATTTCTGATTTTCTTTTCTTTTTCTCTTTTCTTTTCCCAGTATCCTTACAATGATCGTTAAATGCAATTTGCACTTTAAATGTGTCAATGAACTGTTAAGACATTTAAAAACTAAATTGGTGCTGTCGGCCTTGCAATACAGTGTAACTACATACACAATACACTGTGTGCTTTAAGTAACGGAGCAAAGGTTTTTTTTTTTTTTGTTAATTTCAGTCTTACATCACCATGTAATGTGTAGGCACTGGAACAAGCACAATTAGTGCGTAAGAATAAAATTAAATTATGAATACACAACACACGAGTCTGCCCATCTAACAGTAGGGGAGATTCAGTACAAAGTGTAGTCACATCAGAGACATTTCAGCTTGAATCTTTTTATCTTTTTAAAACTAATTTTTAAAAAACAGTCACCTGACCACAGCTCTGCTCTGCTTCATGCACTCACTGCATCTGTCATGTCACCTGACCACAGCTCTGCTCTGCTTCATGCACTCACTGCATCAGTCATGTCATCTGACCACAGCTCTGCTCTGCTTCATGCACTCACTGCATCAGTCATGTCTCCTGATCCACAGGTCACCTCTGGGCTGCTGCCTCTGACAGGACTAATTGCATTGCGCCAGTGTGGCTGGCCCCTGGACGTCTCCCCGTCCTGTTCTGCCTCTGCTCCACCCCCTGGGCAAGTGGACGCTTCAAGAGCGACCATTTCATTTTCTTGTTCTTTACTGATACAGTATCATGCGAAGCCTGACCTATCAGAATACACACTGAGCTCTCCTCAAAACACACTGAGCTCTCCTCAAAACACACTGAGCTCACATCCAAACACACTGAGCTCTCCTCAAAACACACTGAGCTCACATCCAAACACACTGAGCTCTCCTCAAAACACACTGAGCTCACATCCAAACACACTGAGCTCACATCCAAACACACTGAGCTCTCCTCAAAACACAGAGCTCACATCCAAACACACTGAGCTCATATCCAAACACACTGATATCTCCTCAAAACACACTGAGCTCTCCTCAAAATACACTGAGCTCACATCCAAACACACTGAGCTCATATCCAAACACACTGAGCTCTCCTCAAAACACATTGAGCTCACATCCAAACACACTGAGCTCTCCTCAAAACACACTGAGCTCACATCCAAACACACTGAGCTCATATCCAAACACACTGAGCTCACATCCAAACACACTGAGCTCTCCTCAAAACACATTGAGCTCACATCCAAACACACTGAGCTCTCCTCAAAACACACTGAGCTCACATCCAAACACACTGAGCTCACATCCAAACACACTGAGCTCTCCTCAAAATACACTGAGCTCACATCCAAACACACTGAGCTCATATTCAAACACACTGAGCTCTCCTCAAAACACACTGAGCTCACATCCAAACACACTGAGCTCATATGCAAACACACTGAGCTCTCCTCAAAACAGAGCTCACATCCAAACACCCTGAGCTCATATCCAAACACACTGAGCTCTCCTCAAAACACAGAGCTCACATCCAAACACCCTGAGCTCATATCCAAACACACTGAGCTCTCCTCAAAACACACTGAGCTCACATCCAAACACACTGAGCTCATATCCAAACACACTGAGCTCATATCCAAACACACTGATATCTCCACCAAACACACTGAGCTCATATCCAAACACACTGAGTTCTCCACCAAACACACTGAGCCCTCCACCACGCACACTGATCTCTTCCCCTGTCTCATTTCCTGTTTCAGCTGTGTTCCACGAACACAGAGCCCTTTATTTAGGGAGCTGTGCCTGCTGGACAGGCTAATGACATCACACCGCGGTGGAGCTGTGCTATAGTCCCTAACAGGACGGCTTCCACCGGCTACTCAGCTCTATCAGTTCAGGACATTTAAAACTCCCATAATGGTTGATGAGTATCAATTAATCTTATTTAAATTCATCTCTTTATCTGACAGAGTTGCAATGAAATTAGTAAAAAGTGTTTATGCCTGGGAAGCTTTGTATCAGTTTAACTTGAGTGGTGGATTTACTTGTGAGGCTCACTTAAGGGATTGCATTAGTGGGTCAAATGATTGGCCCAAACCAACTCTAAATCTAAACCTGACCCTGAAAGCTAGCCGACTGGAGCTGCTTTCATGA
The DNA here is from genome assembly GCA_025169545.1 of Anguilla japonica. NCBI lineage: Eukaryota > Metazoa > Chordata > Actinopteri > Anguilliformes > Anguillidae > Anguilla > Anguilla japonica. The sequence continues at coordinate 62,902,120 of CM045888.1, read as the reverse complement.
CAGCTTAGCAAGGTCACACTCCCCCCCCCCCCCCACCTTTCAGGAGTGAAGGTTAGTTTGTGGGCTAGCGGTGAGCTTAGTCATTGTTAATGAAATACCTGGTTGGACTTTCAAGTGCCATTTCATTTCTTTGCCTGCACTCTGTCTGGGTTTAGCAGGTCTTTGCAGGGGCTGAGTTAGCTTGCACTGCCACTTACAGTTAATTGCCATTCCCAGATGCACCAGAGGGGGTCACTCTTGTGCAGTGAGACAGGTAAAGCTCTACAGACCACAACCCTCCTTCCCTGGGCAATGCTATGGCTGGCTGTAGTCCAGCCCACATGCACCATAAGCACTTCAGCATTGGTGATATATGTAAACCTGTTAAATTATGTGTGACTAGTGAATGCCAGTGTGTGGGCTTGTATGTATATGTGTTAGAGTCTGTGTGTGTGTGTGTGTGTGTGTGCGTGTGCGTGTGCACTTGTCTATCGATCTAACGGGATCACGGAGTTGCTATACATCCACGAAGAGGGGATCCAGAAACCAAGTGGGGATATTTTCTGTTCCCCAATTGGTATGTGTGTCTGTGCATGTGTGTACCTGTGTGTGTGTGCGTGTGTGTGTTAGGGTACTCAACTACACTTCCAGTGCTACATTCAGGGCTCAGACTGAACCAGCTCCTCTAGCAATTCAGCCTCCTCATCCTGTAACACAGTTCAGCCTCCTCATCCTGTAACACAGTTCAGCCTCCTCATCCTAAAACACAGTTCAGCCTCTTCATCCTGTAACACAGTTCAGCCTTATATTTAGTTGAGGCTGTTTTTATTAATATAATATTTGGAATTAGACGTTGCTGTTGAGTTTTTCAAATGCAAATATGCCACGGTTTCTCACAAACATACACTGAGCTTAATTTGTGCAAGAAGTACTACTTCTACCGAAGTAAGCCGACCATGTGTGTCCAAGAGGCTTCCAGCAGGCGGCCTTGTGCTTGAGCGGTGGTGGTGTGACCTTGGCGGACCGTGACCGTTTGTTGTAGTTTCAGCATAGCAACCTGTTAGTAACTTACTTTATTAAAGCACATAACAGCTTTTCAATTTATGATCGAGATATTAACAGGGTTAATTCATGTCATAGAACAAAACACCCATTAAAATCTCAACCATGAATTTCAAAGCTGTTATGTGGTTTGTGGGTGTTCTTGACTAATTGCTGCATTAGCCTATATTTGGAAAGAGACATTGCTCTTGAATGTTTCTAATGTAAATTTTCAGCGCATTGAGTGCCACAGAAACGTGGATCCCTTGGGGTCGGCTGTATCCGGGTGAGCTGCAGTGGATATCTAGAAAACTCTTCAAATCTTAGCAAAACTCTGGATGGATAAATAGTACTCTGGGCGACTGGAAACGTGCCTTAATTTCATTTTTGGGTGAACCGCCCTTTTAAAGCAAGAATTTCAGCTGCTCAGGCATTTGAGCCCTTTCTGCAAGACATTTAAGCAAGAATGTCTGTACATTTCTACATGACACATCTGTTTATTAGCACATTAACAAGAAGCAAATGATTTAATAAAAATCGGTCCTAAACTTTGTGTCAGCATTTAATACTTGGCTATTGTCACACAATAAAAATTAAAGTTTCCCTCCCCCCCCCACAAACATGCATTGTTATTTTGTGACCAGACAAAATGAAAAAGAAAAAAAAGATCTGTTAAAGCACCTGTCATTTATTTATAGCCAAAGTTGAGGGCGCATGTGGAATCAATCTTGACCAAAGTGCCATTGTGGTCAAATTGGTTGGATTGATCCAGACTGAATCAGATTAAAATGCTATTAACCATAGCTGCTGATTCAAATTTAAGACAATCTCACTTTCTTCTTGCCCACATAATATTTTACTTCTGCTTGCAACGGGATAAAGGTGTTGGAGAGATTGTACATTGGGAAATTATGGAAATACAAAAATATAAGAGCATATTATCTTAAACGGTCCTTTCTCTCAAGCTCATTTCAGTCATCGCATTATACAACAATAATGACAACTTATTAAAATTTAAAATCATGGAACACCCTTATATCTCTCTGTTTTTGTATAATGGTCTTTCTATCCATACAGCATTCACCTGTCGTTATGTCTCCTTGTCATTTATCTGTGTATCTCTGCATGTCGCACTCTTTCTCTGGTTATGTCTGACTCTCTGTCCGTCATTCTGCCTCGTCTGCTCGCGCATTTATCAGATGCACGCGGTTGGACTTCCTGGTTTCCGGTCCAATGGCAGTGATAATAATTCCAGTCTCTCTCTTGTCATTGCCGGTTTCCTTGTCCTCCTGCGCAGTTCTAGCGGATTTCAACTGTTGAAATAATTCCAAAAATAATAAAAAAGTGAGATTTCATAAGTCTTATGAATCACTCTGGAGACTGTCGCCGCGCGGCCGTAACTTTCCTATTAGCGCGCACACAATTCGGATTTTGACAATTGGTGCGAGTTGCGCAATTTTGTGATATTAGAAAAAAGCAGTTTCTTAGCAAGTTTAGTCATCGTGACATTCTTAATGATTAAATGCAGGACACCCACGTGGATTAAACATGATTTTTTCCAGCAATATGAACACTCTCCAAAATCTATCATAATCTATTGTATCCTACTGCATGGGACGGAGACTTCAAATAGTATTATACACTTTGTTTTTGAGTTATTCAGGGGCTCAATATCACTACTCAAACAGTTTGATTTGTCTGGTGAATCTCAGTGATTTCAGTAGCCTATATTAAAGCGTTAGAATTGTGAGCTATCTGCACGCGCGTGTCATAAACTCGGGATGTTTTGTACACTATTGGTTCCGACCAGAGGCCCGTAATTAGTGCATAATTTACGAACCAAGCAGTTCTGCTTCTGCTCTGCGGGGTCATATCCAGAAATGAACAAAACAACGTTGGAATTACTTATACAAGAAAATAAAACGCCACTGCAATTAAGATCATAAAAAGAACAATAAAAACGCTTCTTTACTAGGGAATATAGGACATCAACTATTTGGGAACTGTAAAATTATCCGTCGCACATTATTTATGGTTACCATCATGTGAACTCTTGCCCTTGCTGCAAGTCACGGCGAAATAATCTTCATTGCAGCTTTTTATAACTTTAATTTTCTAGAGTCTAATTATTGCAAACTAAGAAATTATGATCCATGTCGTAAATGGTAAGTAGCTGAAGTAAACGCCGATGAACACAGCATACAAGTCACAGCCGTGTATTTACTGGCATTATAAGGCTTTCACAAATATGCATTCTTCACGAAAACAGATATAATTGTTATAATGTGACACAATAACATAACTGCTGCGAGTGCTTTCTCAAAAGATACGACTAGTCTACAAACACGACCTCTTGATATTCTGTCCAACAACTGGGTGAAGTTAATGTACGGCGTGGTAATTAACTAAATAGAAAGAACTGCTTTAAATTCACTAGATCTATGACAACGTTTACATGACTGATAGGAAACAAAACAATGCACAGTTTCCGTTAGTCTGTCTGCAGAACTAACGCGGAGCAGATTGGCTTTTTTAATTATTACAGTGTTTCGCGTCTTTTGTTTTTTCGCTCGCAGCTGGCACGTGTCTGGGTTTGAATGAACATATTAATTTAGCTCTGCTTACTAATGAAACAAATTGGCTCCCAACAAAACCAACGGCTAACGACAAAGTGGTGGGTGCGGAAAAAAATTAAGTCGCTTTGGCAAACATTTATCGACCAATTGAAAAGCTCGTTTCTGAAAGGCGATAGCTTCTAACTTCCACATTAGATTGACATGTTTTCGTTGAAGCTTTATTTTATCAGTTATGTAAATGTTCTTAAGTTTACAAATACAGTATTGTGTTAATAGTAAATTCATAAGTTTCAAGGGAAACCATGCTTATCTGGGATACCACAGCAGTAACCTACTTATTCACATATTGTATCATGACTTACGACGCTTCCTATCTTGGTAGATGACAGGCTACGTAATAGGGAATCTACTTTGCCAGGACGCCGGACCAAGAGGACGCGACTCCACAAGCTAGCATCATTTAAATGCACTTTTGACCGCTCCTACTAATTACCACCAGCAATGTCCGTGTCAATTAGTTTGACCCCTTTTAACAAAGGATTCAATTAACGACAGTCAAGTCAGTTGGACAATGAGGTGGAATGGAGTCACTGACATGAACAGGGAAAATACACCTTTATAATGGGGTTCGTCTGACCCCGGCCTGTTAACAACCACTTACTAACCTTCCTCCCAATATTTTTAAAGCCACGAAGAAAGAACTGTGGCGTAAAAGTTGTCTGTCTGAAACTTCCCGCACAAACAAGTACCCTGAAAGATCCGTTTAAATGTGTCTGTTTGAATTAGCACGAGGTTATTCTGTTCGGTTTATTCCGCGAGGGCATCCCCTTCTCTGTTTCTGCTGTCAACAACTGCGCGAAATTTTTGCGTCAATGGTCTGAATCAATTGCCGTGGTTTGAGATGTAACCCGAACAAACATATAGGCAACTGTTCCTTTTTGTTTTTTTTTTTTTTTTTTTTTTTGTTCCCTGGTATTTTCCAGTAAAGATGCAGAATTATCGGACTTAAGGTTTCGTGTATAATAATGCATTACTTCTTCCACGCAACGTTTTCCACAAAAACACAAACAGTGGGGATTAAATCGGGTCCCTTAAGGTTAAATAATAGTCTATAACGTGGAGCCTTCCGGTTTAAAGGGCATGTGTTCGAAAGGCTTCTCAAGCCATTTAAATATCATTGACCACCTGTTACCAATATTTTTACACCTCAAGTCTTCTCAAATTAATTTACTGCTAATCTTTTAATAAACCAGCCATTAAATTTGAGTGACGCTTTTGCCCGTCCACCCCACTCCTTCCAAACTGTCAAGTAATTCCACAATTAGCATATAAAAAATCAAGTGCAGTTCATTACCGATTTTAAGTAGGTCACAGAATTCAAGTAGGACTGCCTGTATTTCTTAATTGCAGGCTGTTGTCTCGCGGAGAAGAAAAAAACACCTTACATGACAATTGTTTAGCAGAATAATACCCTGTCGTTATACTGGCTTTGGCATTCTTGCTATAAGGTAACGGACTTCTCTCGCCATATGAACAATTACAAGAATGGCTTCAGCAAACCGTTGCTTCCCCCCAGGCATATTTCCTGCCACTCTCCGCGACATGTCACTATACGGGGGATGGAGAGGATGAATGCCTTCGGGAATCACTGGAACTGTAAGACACGATGACAGTTTATGGTTCACTTGCTTAAAATCGCTTTCCACCATAACATTATTCTATTTTCATGCATTTAATCTCTATCATTTCTAAAACTGTAATTTAACAGACGCTACACCGTAGCTCACAATCCACATGATATACCTCTGAAAGCATCAGGGTTAAGGAGTGTTGAACAGGAATCAGAAGTTGTGCTTCTTCATTTTCTCGTTCCTGACATCTTTTTTTTAAATGATTGCCAGTCATTTTAGCGCGTGGCCATAGCGAATCCCATAATAAACAGCAAGCGGATACTCCTGTACAAAGACGCCTGTCTGTCTCCCAACCACTGAAAGTAGGCTAGACCAATATCACTTAACCAATTCATGTTCTCGAAAATTAGACCTTTTAAAAGATCGCAGATAGGCCGCCATAGATTAATCAATGTTATTAACGTTTTAAAATAAACTCCAGCACTTTTAAATGAAGCTTTTTTTCCTAGTGGGCGGCAGAGTACGCCACTGGCTTTTATGCTGAAATAAAATAAAAATGTTATGAAAATGTCACGTACTTCCACTGAATTGGCTGCCAATAAAATATAGCATTTGGAAGTTGACAAAAAGGGGCCTTCTATAAGACGGAATATTTGACCAACTCTTAATCTCTGGAGTTTTAGCCAAAGCGCGAAAGAGTTTAGTGACGAAATTGCGTCAGTAAAAACAATTGGTGTTAACAAACGAACATGCAACTGTAATAACTGTAAAAACCGCAAGACCACTAACTGATAAAAAGTTTCGTATTGACATAGCTGATGCATGAAAACATCAATATCAGCAAAAAATTAACATTTTAATCTATTCCTAAACTGCAATTGCGAATATTAGGCTAATGTATAGGCTACATTCGGCTAAACATTCATTAATAATAATAATAATAATAATAATAATAATAATAATAATAATAATAATAATAATAATAATAATAGCAACAACAACAATGATACTAATAGCCTACTACTACTACTACTACTACTACTAATAATAATAATAGTATTATTATTAGTAGTAGTAGTAGTAGGCCTAGTAGTAGTAGTAGTATTGTCTTTATTATTATTATCGTTATAATTATTCTTATTCTTATTTTATGAACAATGATATGTTGTTGCGAAGTCGTTAACATGGCAGCCACAAAGCCTTTTAAAAAGCTCTCCAGAATTGCACATCCAAATGGTTGTTGTCCAAAACCGTAGACAAACCGAACAGATGGGGTTGAAGCCCGACCAGCACTGTGCATATGGCGCTGCAGTCCTGGACGTGAAGGCTACGCCGACCCTGCTTTAAGCTCTATTGAGAGCGTCTACCGTGCAACTGGTACCTCGCCCCGGCATGGTGAGCCTTCTCTTCATAGTCTGCCGGAGAAGCTAATCCCTCACGTGCGACAACTGGGCGTCACTCACCTCGTGCGTTTTTCATCAAGCCCGAGGCGAAGCAATTGGATTATTTCGGTTAAAAAGAAAAACGGTCACGGAAGTCAGGGCTTGTAAACTTTTTAAAAATCATTATAAAAAAAACACGTAGTGTTGCTGAGTGGGCTAAGTGAATGTGAATCCATGTGCATTTAGGTACAACCTCTGCCCATGACGACTGCTCGCTATCCATAAGCCACTAATAATTTACAACGACATAGGCTATTTAATAACCACCCAAGTTATACTGATTCAAGTGGGCAACCTACATTTTACTAGACAAATATGCTGAATGCTTTAATGCCCTGCAAAGGTGAAACACCATCAGTGGATATGTGGGTGTTAGCAAAATCTCCTTTATTCGCTCACACACAGGGTGAACCAATTGGATCTATAATCTCTTAGGCTATGGAACATCTTATTAAACGTGAGTGCACGATTCACGCAATCAGAAGTATCACCCGCACTGAATATGCAGTAAATTGGCCCTCTTATTACGCGTTTGAAGTCATACACTGAGGGGCGCGAGTGGATGAATCCAGTTTGACTTGTTGACCACAGCACGCCTTCTTAATATACAGTCTTTTCAAATAGGAACACGTCAACGCGCCGCGTCTGTTTACTTTAAAAACCGGAGTAAATCCTGGCTAACGCGAGACGACCCTCCCCAGAAACTAGAATGCTAGAATGCATGGAGCACAGCGAGCACGCGCTGAATGGATGCGGCGCTATCCGTCCTCAGACGGCAGGGGAAACGGCCATTTACTGCGCTAATTTGGGTTAATTAATGGGAGTTGAAGCTCTAAACAGCTTTAAAACATGGCTGTCCAAAGCTTGGGTGGAAGGGTAGTTTTTCCTCTTTTTTGGTGGTGTTGGTTGGGGTTGGGGGTGGGGGCGCAATGCAAGGAGGATATATTTAACAGCTTTCTTGGCCAATCCACTATAAAGACTCAAAATACATTTCAGGCAAGTCATACGAACTCCCCACTCAGATAATTTAACGCCTGGCGGAAATCGTAGTAAACGCTGAAAGCCCCATATTGTCTATACAAGGTTCATATTTAAACATTTTTAAGAGGCTTCACTACTTATCGAACATACATACTGATTACACACGCTACGCATTTCCCACCGTGCATTGTTCAAACTTTGCCTATATTCCATTATTATTGTCCAGGGGCCGGTAACGTCAGCTCATCTGACAATAATAATTATTCGTTATGACGGCTTTTACATTTGTAATAAAATGTATCCAGGTAAGTCCCGATTATCGATGTCTAAATGTGTACCTTATAATTACTTTCCGTCAAAATTATCCTGGTGGTCCTCGTTTATGTGGTCTTTACTGGAGACCACGTAGCGTCGGCCTTTTGTTTTAAAACGTACCTCCCAGTTATATGGTCCCGGGCTAATAACGCGAGTAGAAAGTGTGGTGTGATGACCCGCGTGCACGCCTGGATAATCACACTTCGACTTCACACAATGCAGGCAAATTCTAGTCGTGTGCCATTGTCGATCTTCACAAAAGCAAGAGGGCCGGGTGACACGTCTTGTTAACCAGTCTGAAGAGAGACTAATAAACCTTCCAGAGATTAGACTCAATTTTACAGGCAAGTTTAATGGCTGCCCGAGTTCCCGTGCGCGGGGGGCTCAGTGCAGCTCAAACACAGAAATAAAATCAATTAAGTTCACATTCATCAAGATATCCGTTCGTAATTTTACATATTTAATCGAAATGACAATTAAATTCAAAGTCAGAATAGAGATGGCATACCCATTAATCCGAAATGCGGCTACACGTTAATAATCGTCTTAAACTCGAACGTTCCCATCGGTGTGGAGCATTTACTTTAATAAATCCCTTCAAAATATAATCTTCATCCCTACATTTCTTTGATTCTTTCCATAATTTCGATTTGATATTAAATAAACATCAAGTCTATACAAATGTATGGTAATAGCAGAGGCTACTATTTAATACTTGCAATATCGTTAAGCATCGATTGCTAAATTGTATTGTATAGATATGTGATTAGCTCAATAAATACAGGCTGGTCTAGATGGCATAGAGAAAATAAATCAAACATAAAATTGCGGATATAAAATATAATCAACGGCAAAAATGTTTTACTCTACAAGAAAAAATACTACCGACAACGTACGAAAAGAAACTTACAGTTCTGTCGAAAATCTCCCAAAAATGTAGCCAATAATGTCAGTGTTTTCCGGTGAAGATAAAATGAAACCAAGAACCGGTCTAGGGCAAGAAAAACCCAAACGGCTAAAAAAGAAATGTCCACAAAAATCATAAAAAATGTTGAAAGAGCGCTTGGTTCCTTATTAGGGGAAGATACAATATTTATTCCTCGTCTCTTGGGATGAAGCGTTTCCATCTATTGTCCTCCCATTTCTCTATGCCGATGCTTAATTTTCAAAACTTCTATATTACCAAGGGACCTACGACATCAGCTAAAGAAATACCCAGCAAGTACAAAATCTGAACCAGGGAGCCGCTTTTGTGCAGAGGGGAAATTCATTTCATCCCGGTTTTCACTGCTCCGAGAGAGGAAACCCTATTTTTCACAATCTACTTTGGATTAAAAAACAAAAGCAAAACATTTATTTTGGTATAGTGCACCAAACCGGGTTATTGGATCGCGAAAATGTCAACAACTTTTCCAGGACTGGTGCACGATGCTGAGGTATTTTAATTCATTTTTATTATTTAACTCACAAAGCCGTTATACTTAATTAAAACATGGTCCTATACTAAACTACAGAAAGGCAGAAAAAAAATACGTTATGACATCTGTCACCGAGACTGGCGCTCCGTTCGATTGCCATAACGAAAATTTCATAATATAGTTCCACAAAGAGTAAATAGCCGAGTGGAGGGGATTAAAACGGCATTATGTGTCACTCAGGTGCTGCGGGGAAAAGCCTCTTGTTATTTTGCACAGGAGCAAATGAGACTTTTACGTGAACCGGTAAGAAAAGAGAAGAAAAACACACAGTGATTAGATATTTTTTATTATTGAATAGAATCGAACGAATCGACACTTACCTGCAATTCAACGAAAATATGTGGTGTTGGGATGCTACTTTAGAAAAAACCTCCGAGCAACGAAGGCAGAAATACTTGCGTTAAAAAAACACACTTGGTGTCAAATGATAGACATGTAAAAACATTCTTGGGGGCTCGTGCGGATGCACGCGGGGATGTTATGCGCGTGTACCTCCCAGGCTTGCGGGGATGTGACACAGCCATCAGGTACTTTTAAAGCACACTTTGAATTGTGTTTGGAAGGCTGGATATCCAAGGAGTTCATTTTTTAAGCATGTGAAAATTTTGTACGCAAGGCAAACAGACTGTATGCGGATAGCTGCAAGGTATTGTAAATGACATACCTCATATTTTCTTTCTTTTTCCCTTACAGATACGTCACGATGGATCAAACAGCTATCGTTTGATGCAACTCGGATGCCTGGAATCAGTGGCCAACTCGTCTGTCGCTTACTCCTCGTCGTCTCCGCTCACATACCCCGCTACTGGAACCGAGTTCGCGTCCCCTTACTTTTCAACAAACCATCAGTATACGCCGCTGCATCACCAGTCCTTCCACTATGAGTTCCAGCACAGTCACCCGGCGGTAAATCCCGACGCCTACTCCCTGAACTCCCTGCACCACTCTCAGCAGTACTACCAGCAGATCCACCATGGGGAACCCGCCGATTTCATAAACCTCCACAACGCGCGAGCTCTAAAATCCTCGTGCCTGGACGAGCAGAGAAGAGAGTTAGGTTGCCTTGATGCATACCGCCGGCACGATCTTTCGCTAATGAGCCACGGGTCCCAGTATGGTATGCACCCAGACCAGAGACTGCTGCCGGCATCAGGGTTAGGTCTACCGCCACCGGGAGCCGACGATTTACAGGTAAATCAAGGTCCAGTAAAATAAAATAAAATAAATTAAAAATCCAACTGTTTAAGCACATGAACGTGTTCACACAGGCGTTAATAAATCGCGCATAACGAATTACGAATAATGCATTTACCAACACTCAATTTAAACACCGCCTCTTTAAAAAAAGCCTACTCAACCTGATTCAGTGGAATTTTGCTCCACCGTAAATTATTATGAATGTTATTGCCAAAAATCGACTGCGAGTTAAAACAGAAAGAAAAAAAAAACATTATAACGGCTAAATTTAGCTTCATGTTTTTAAATTGATTTTTATTCCTCGCGCAGGCCTAAATAAATGGAAACTACGAATTTGAAATGACGTATAGGACTAGGCGATTTCATCAAGCATGCAGGCTATTCTTACCTTATTTTGAATTACATACATTCATCTAAATTTTACATATTCTTTAGGACGTGAAAAGTTAGCATTAATTCACCACCTTGTGCGCGTCTGCTGTGCTTTTCGGTCGCACACTTTGCCTCTTTACTGGTGAAAAGGCTCCGTATTCTCCCTTTTCCCTCTCTAAAAGACGGGATTAACGGATTGGGAATGCCGGGACAAAAGGAAAATCCTCTGCAAAAGAGCACCGTAGTTTATCCAATTTAGGTCTTAATGTCACTCAACTGTTTATTTATGCGACGACATCTGAGAACGTTTGGAGATTAAAGTTTAACAGGGGGAGTAAAAAAAATAAATTTAAAACGTCGATAGCATTAAGATGTATTGTGTTATTTTAATTTATTACACTAGTCTACCAATACTACCTCTGTTACACCACAACATTATACTATTACTACTACTACTACTAATAATAAATAATAATAATAATAATAATAATAATAATAATAATAATAATAATAATAATGTTTCCAGGCTACACTGCTATGCGCGCATACGGAATCCCGCGTTGGAGGCCTACACATATGTATGCAGACTGCGCTCACAGGAGAAAGAGGAACAAACAAAGTCTATTGAAATACAATTTCGTCCTCAGAGAACTGAATAAAGAGTAAAACTGCGCTTCCTCAAGGGCAGCGTGAAGACGGATGAACAGATGCAAGCAGCCTTATGACCAGAGTTGCATCTTTCAGCTCCCTAAAAAGATTTGCCATGCTTAACAAAAGAAGCTGCCCTATCTTTTTTTCCCGTCAGCAGTTTAATTTATGCTTGATCTCCGAGTTTTGTATATTGATTTTATAATCACTTTAGCTGCGGAAAACCGAGAAAAAAAATGCATCAGGAGTTTGTTTAAAAAAAAAAAAAACCTCACAAGAACTCTTTAATATGAGTCAGAAATTCGAAAAAATTAGGGAGTCGTTTTTTCACCCATCCATTCAGCTATTCATTCAGTCGTTCATTAATTCTTTGTTGAACTGGATTTGCCATGAGCTATGCCGACTCAGATTTACTGCGACCTGGCAGCGGCCTAATGAAATGATTATCTCCAGCCTCTTAAACTTAATGAAGACTGGGATTAGAGGACACCGTTAATATCACGAAATACAAACACAAAATGAGATTATACAGATAACCTCGATAACGGCCATAATTACACAAATTACCCACAGTAACAGGTGACTTCCACACGATATAAACACCATAGCACAACTACAGGTTACATACAGGCTGTTCACTGAGTTTTATTGAATTATTTTTGTTTCTTTTCTTTAAGAAATTATGTGTAAATATAACAGCTCGATGTGTGTCCTGTTTTGGTAGAGTTCGGTGGAAGCGCAGTGCGGACTGGTATTAAACGGGCAAGGTGGCGTGATTCGAAGAGGTAAGACACATTTTTTAAATTATATTTTTACAATGCATTTTCCCTATTCGAGTAGCTTATGAATTCTGTTACTTGCAAGAAAAATAATTAATTTTGTGGTATCGAAAAAACCATAAGAAAAAATATATAAGAAAAAAAAAAAAAAAAAAAACGTGAGCACTGTAAACACAAACATAAATCACAAATTGATTAAGAATGTATTCCCTTCGAGTATATTTAATACGCTAGGCGTTTCGCCGCTGTAACCTCGCGGTTAATAGGTTAGCGGCCTAAGTTTGAAGGCATATCCGTTTATTTTCCTCCGCAGCGTTTTGAGTATTGGCTAACAGCGTTTCTGTGCATGCTTTGGCGATCTGATGCGATTGGTGAAAAAATACAATGAATGTTGTTGACCGCCCCACCCCCGAGAAGCATGTCACTCACAACAGACTCTGTGAATCATACACTTGACCCAATTGTCTCACCAATTTATGAACTTACTTACCAATATAATTTGAAGATAGACGGCAGCCATGTGCAGCATAGGCCTCGAGTCTCCAATGTGAGAAGTGTGCATTATAATAACAACAACGACAGAAATTATGATTATTAAATAATAACAATAATAGCCTAATAATAATAATAATAATAATAATACGTTACATAAAAACAGTGCTGCCGATGCTGATTAAATTTAACAGCCCACAAATTATTTTTTAAAGAAAAAAATACTTTTGGTTTTGTAAATTGCAAAAAAAGTGTAATTCTGAATCTTGGTCAACCTAGTAATGATGATGAGGATGCCTTCGATGATGATGATGATGATAATAATAATACTACTAATAATCATAATAACAACAATAACAATACACTACTACTACTACTACTATTATTATTATTATTATTATTATTATTATTATTAATAATAATAATAATAGCCGTACACTTTTTTTTTTGTTGTTTCCCCATTATTATTATTAATTATTATTCTTATTATTAAAGGCTTAATGCTAATGGTGAAGACTAATAAATAGCCTATAAAACGCACAGAAATAATGTTGGAGATTCTGTAATTAGAGAGACTATAAATAGTGATTTTAGATTGTGCAAATATAGATATAAATATACTGCAGGCCTTTTGCTTAAATACTCAGAGCTGCGTAGGCGTGTCGATTGTACTGAAAACAAATACTTAATACTTTACACTGGTAATGGAAAATGGCTATTTTATAATAGCGTGGGTGTGAAATTGAACATATTGCTATAAAACATATCCGCATGTCTTTTGAAAAACCCCAGCGTTTCATTATTCTACAAGTAATACTTCCCGTATTATGCAGGCGGTATACCTGTGCATTTCAACAATAGCAAAAAGGATATATATATATATATATATGGTTCCTGCAAACGGGTTCATATCCTAACGCTACACACACATGTGTAGTTTTACATAAAACAGGGTGCGTCTTGGGTTTTCAATTTTTAATAAACCACGTCTAGGTGTTGTGCTTTCTTTTGGATGGATGCTGAGATCCCATCGCTATCACTTTCAGTTAATGGTGTGCAGGATTTAGCCCGGAGCCCCACTGTTCTAACCATCAGAACCAATAATCTTTGCTTTACCGTGTGCTCCCGTATCGATAGCTTCTCTAGCCTCCGGCACCTGCTTTGATATGTTAATATTTCTCGGTCCCTAATTCAGCAGAGATCATATTAATGTTGTTCATACAGACTGGAGCTTTGCCTTCGTTGAATATTCAGATAACCTTTTTCAAAAGAAATCACTCAAGAAACGAGGATCCTGCTTAGAAAAGTCGTCTGTGTTTTTAATCATTAGATATCCCTCTCAGGTTTTTGGAATTTGATCAAGCTTACGTGTTGTCTTTAGTGAATTAGCTGGCGCTTCCACGGCTCGTTCAGGCCAGTACTGTACACAAGCAGTTCCGTTTTTTTTCTTTTTTGTTTCCTGTGTAGCGTGGCGGTCGCACCACGAATATTATTGTGGCATTAGAAAGAGCAGGAAATGACATTTGGCCCGTGCCTTTTTTTTCTCTTTTAAATTTTCGTGGCAAACTCCGAAAAAAGCACTTGATTCGCTTTGTGATCATTCAGCCGCCATGCCCCAGGCAAATTTCTACAGCTTAAATACAACTATAGCCTCTGGGCCCTAAAAGAGGACCAGGCTACCGGCAATAGCTCTTTTTCGATTGCCCTTGGCAACATAAAATACAAACTACTTTGAATCAAAACATTTTTGGGGAATTAATATGATCTGAACTCGCATGCTTTAAGAGATCTTGGGTTTGTCAAATCGCTTAGAGGTGACTGACATTCCAAGAGCGAGGTATTAATGCCTATCCGCAAACGTTGTCAAACGGCATTTGATTTAAGTGCAGTCTTCTTCTCAACCTCAGTACTCAAATTACGCATTAACCTCAAATGTGCTCGCGCTGACGGTATGCAGGCCTACTTGGTCGTAAGTGAATCTACGTTCGATGCCATCTGAGCGGAGCTCGAGCACGAAGCTCGTGGCGGTCTGATCCCACGGATAGCGGCCATCTCGCCCAATGACTGCAGGCTGTGAGGACAGACCAAGGTTGCCTGTTGGTGCTTCACTGCATGATCGAGCGAAAACAAAACACCCTCCCGTCGACGTTGCACCTGGGATATCTGTAAAGATAATATCCATACCAGTGTTAATGTTAAACGTTTGCACAGTGTTTTTCTATATCTGCGTGTGTGTGTGTGTGTGTGTTGGGGAGGGGGGCACAAAACCAAAAATAAAAAAAAAAAACAATATAATTTATTTTTCTTCCCTCACGTATTTTCAATATTTTTGCGCTGTCTTGTGGTAGGCCTGCATGCGCACAGAGCATCTGGGCTCACCTTCCGTTGCGTTTCCTTTCCAGGGGGCACGTGCGTGGTCAATCCGACAGACCTGTTCTGCTCCGTGCCCGGCCGGCTATCTCTGCTCAGCTCCACCTCCAAATACAAAGTGACAATCGCCGAAGTGAAAAGACGCCTCTCGCCGCCGGAATGCCTCAACGCCTCCCTACTGGGCGGCATATTGCGAAGGTATTCAGCGCCTAAATACACTCTGACAGTCTGGAAGACGGGCCGGGTCAAGGCCGCAGGCCAAGCAAAATGTTTCAGGAAATCGTAACCGAGATGCTTTTGAACGTGAACTTCTACCCGGGAGGTCCGCTCAATTTATCTGCAAGGCACGAACAGGTCTTGATTGAAAGAGTGACGAACCACTGTTTTATCTGGTCAGACAGTGCTAGCTAGATTTTGTTAGATTTAAGTAGTTTTTTTTTTTTTGTTTTGTTTTGTTTTTTTGTATATGCAGGGAATATTATCATCATGATTCTGTGGTGGTGGTGTTTACTGCCACAATGCAACGTTTGACAAAAGTAAATTATTCTCATATTTTTATAAAAGCAGTGGATGTTTCACACATACATTACAGTACAGTACACACAAACACACAGGCTTCCTCAGACCAGGGACTTAGACAAGCAGAAAACATTTAAAATGGCTGGAATATTATTCTTCTGATGAAGAATAATATATATTCATTTTATTTGACAGGGACAGACCTCATTGATCAGCGCCCTGTTCTGTGATGTAAATGTGCCAGATTTAGCCAAACGACTAATTTCTATCTGCCCCCCCAGGGTGGGGTGCTCATACAGCATCGCTTGTGACAGAGATCATATTTAGGCCATTTCAAACAGGTTAGTCCGGGGTGGGGCGATACAGATTGCCAGGATTAATCATAAGGCTCCTTATAGAAAGATGAAAGAGGCAATGGGTGACATTAATTGGAATTGGTAGAGTAAGAGAGAGAGGCTTCTGCACAGGAGAGTGTCCATAGAGATGCGCTAAGGTGGCTAATAAGAGCCTGTGCGGGTTTTCTGTATGTCCCGCATTCAAACCAAACGCTGCTGATATGGCGGGTTTTCCGTATGTCCCGCATTCAAACCAAACGCTGCTGATATGGCGGGTTTTCCGTATGTCCCGCATTCAAACCAAACGCTGCTGATATGGCGGGTTTTCCGTATGTCCCGCATTCAAACCAAACACTGCTGATATGGCGGGTTCTCCGTATGTCCCGCATTCAAACCAAACGCTGCTGATATGGCGGGTTTTCCGTATGTCCCGCGTTCAAACCAAACGCTGCTGATATGGCGGGTTTTCCGTATGTCCCGCATTCAAACCAAACGCTGCTGATATGGCGGGTTTTCCATATGTCCCGCATTCAAACCAAACGCTGCTGATATGGCGGGTTTTCCGTATGTCCCGCATTCAAACCAAACGCTGCTGATATGGCGGGTTTTCCGTATGTCCCACGTTCAAACCAAACGCTGCTGATATGGCGGGTTTTCCGTATGTCCCGCATTCAAACCAAACGCTGCTGATATGGCGGGTTTTCCGTATGTCCCGCATTCAAACCAAACGCTGCTGATATGGCGGGTTTTCCGTATGTCCCGCGTTCAAACCAAATGCAGAAGTCCTGAATAATAAAGTCAAAGCCTTCACCTGATGGCTTGTTTCAAAATGCACTTATGTTCCATGCCAGTTTTGTAATTGTGGGTTTGAATAGCGGAGTTAAGCATGGAAGAGCCAGACCAGCCGTATGACTGGAGGTCCGAATCCCCGTCTAGACTGAGGGAGGCCAAGGGAGGAAGTTCGTGACACAGTAGGCCAAGCGGAGGAGCCGGGGCCGGCCTGCTGAACGACAGAACGAGCCGGGGCCGGCCTGCTGAACGACAGAACGAGCCGCAGCACAAACAGAAAGACAGAATTTAAGAGAAGGACAGACGGATGGCTATTTGGGCTACTGGGCTAAAGGCAGCTATAGCACTGTGCTACCACTGCTAGAACTAAAACTGCTGCTACTACTGCAGTTACTAAAACAGCGACTACTGCTACTAGAGCAACTCCTACTATTACTGCTACCTCTATGGCTACTACTGCTAACAATAATTACTATACTACTGCATGCTCATAGTTCATTCTAATAAAAAGATTGACTCCAAGGACAACCCCCCCCCCCCCCCCACATTTCATTTTCTGCCGACAGAGCAAAATCCAAAAATGGCGGCCGGTGCTTACGGGAGAAACTGGACAGGCTGGGGCTCAATCTGCCGGCCGGAAGGAGAAAAGCCGCCAACGTCACCCTGCTCACCTCCCTGGTGGAAGGTAAACCGACAGACCACCAGCAAGCTGCTCCATTTAAGCTTTCATTAATGCTTTCATTAAAGCACTACATCTGAGGGCAATCAGACAAAGGGCCAGCACACACTCATTCATTTTTACTAAAACAACTCGGTAAGAATTTATTTTCTTTATCAGTACTGTTTTCTTTTTCCTAAGTTCATTGACCACCATATTTCCTCTAGCATGCAAGAACAAATAAATTTAGTGATCAGAATTCAAATTTCCTATTTAATTTAGTAACCTGTACAAATGTTTAAGAGTTGAGGACAAAGATCTGTAATGTTTAGACTAAATGGCTCACATCCAGCCAAGTGTAAATTTCATTGCTGTTTACACTGATTGTCTGCTGCAGATTCAAGCTCTGATTTAATCTGAATGCAATGTGTTTTCCCCACTTTCACTTATGACTGTCCTTTTACAAAGTATTCTTGGTTTCATGGTCCCTCAAATATTTAAGATACTGCTTGAAGAAATTAAGCATATTACTTTCTCACAGCAAGATAAGGATTCAATGCACATTGTCATGGGACTGACTGTGGACATAACATTGCTTAGTCAATGACAATATTTAAACAGCAATAAGACAAAAAAAAAAAAAAGTCAAGGCTAATTAATACTGTTTGGACATTAAAGTGAAAATTACAGGCAACTCCTTAAAATTTTCTCATTAGACTATAAAGGAGTTATATCTTCCATTTTCAGTGAGGTTTGGTTTCAAGGGCAACAGGACTGTTCATACCCAGCTTTCAGGCGCACACGGCTGTTCATACCCAGCTTTCAGGCGCACACGGCTGTTCATACCCAGCTTTCAGGCGCACACGGCTGTTCATACCCAGCTTTCAGGCGCAGGCGCACGGCTGTTCATACCCAGCTTTCAGGCGCACACGGCTGTTCATACCCAGCTTTCAGGCGCACACGGCTGTTCATACCCAGCTTTCAGGCGCACACGGCTGTTCATACCCAGCTTTCAGGCGCACACGGCTGTTCATACCCAGCTTTCAGGCGCACACGGCTGTTCATACCCAGCTTTCAGGCGCACACGGCTGTTCATACCCAGCTTTCAGGCGCACACGGCTGTTCATACCCAGCTTTCAGGCGCACACGGCTGTTCATACCCAGCTTTCAGGCGCACACGGCTGTTCATACCCAGCTTTCAGGTGCACATTCCTTCCTTTTTAAAGCGCCGAGAGCACAGAGCGGGACTTTGGTAAAAGCCCCGCCCCTGATTGGGTGCTAAATGGAACTCTCCGGAAAATGAAGGAGTAAAAACAGGAAATGAAGAAACACAAGTGCCGTTTAAATCTGCACCGGAATTACAGACACAGACTCAGACTTCCCCTTTTAATACGGGCGGGCAGCGCTGATTACAGACACAGACTCAGGGTTTCCCTTTTTATATGGCAGCTCTGATTACAGACACAGACTTTCCGTTGTAATACGGCCTGGCAGCGCTGATTACAGACACAGACTCAGACCTCCCCTTGGTTTACAGGGGTAATTTATCATAACAGGGTCCCGGATTGATCGGGTATAGAGATGTTCTTGTGATTGAACAGCACTTTCTCATCCAGGGTATTTTGCGTTTAGACTGAACTGGCCCTTCCCAGTCCCTCATGCACACGCACACGTTCGTTCCCTCATCCCTTTCTTTCGTTTGTTTGGTGGTCTCAGGTGAGGCTCTCCACCTGGCCCGGGATTTCGGCTACACCTGCGAGACGGAGTTCCCCACCAAAGCCGTGGGGGAGCACCTGGCCCGGCAGCACGCCGAGCCCAAGGAGCAGGCGGCACGAAAGAAGATGGTGTTAGCCACCAAGTGAGCCGCTGCCGATTTACCCGCTTACCTGCTTACAATTCACCCGCTTACCTGCTTATAATTTACCCGCATACCTGCTTATAATTTACCTGCTTACCTGCTTATAATTCACCCGCTTACCTGCTTATAATTCACCCGCTTACCTGCTTATAATTCACCCGCTTACCTGCTTATAATTCACCCGCTTACCTGCTTATAATTCATCTGCTTACCTGCTTATAATTCACCCGCTTACCTGCTTATAATTCACCCGCTTACCTGCTTATAATTCATCTACTTACCTGCTTATAATTCATCTGCTTACCTGCTTATAATTTACCTGCTTACCTGCTTATAATTCACCTGCTTACCTGCTTATAATTTACCTGCTTACCCGCTCCTAATATACCCACTTACACAAGGACTGCACAGCCTTTACCAAAACACTGCTAACTCCAGTCAAACAGAATTGTGCATGTCCCATATTTGTATATTTTTCATTGACTGAATAAATTATTTCTCTGAAAAAAGGATTTTAAATCATTTTTGCGCATTTTCATTAATTTATTTTTGTGCGGTCTCAATATGTTCCACAGAAGGCGCTTTGAAACAGGAGGTTACACAAAGATGAAAGATGTCATAGTGCAAAATCCTCAATGTCCTTTTTCAAATTCCAGACAAATCTGCAAAGAATTTCAAGACTTACTCAGCCAAGACAGGTCGCCTCTTGGGTCTTCGAGACCGACACCGATACTTGACCTCGACATCCAGAGACATCTAACCCACTTCAGGTGAGAAGCTGTTAACTTGTGCTTGTGATGTAAAGAACACAACCCCAGGACCTGCTCAAGACTGGCTACTCACTGAATTTTGGACTGAGTAACATTTATTCTTCAGTGTAATTTGGTAAATGGTAATTTCCAAACAAGGCAAGTTTTCTTAGATGACTTTCTTCACAAATACAGTTTAAGGAATTCATATGACTGATTTCAGAACATAATGTCACTGAGCAACAAAAAAAAAACTAGTATTTGTATGTAATTAATTGTGAGCTAAATTTATGGACGATTGTGGGTTGAATTCAGGCCATTCTGCTGGCTGAGAAAGGGCAGAGCCTCCAACCCCACAGTGACTGCACCCAACCCTCAACCTAGACTCTGATCATGCGCCATCATTTTAAAAAATGTACCATTACAGTAGAATTAGTTTAATGATAGCATTTTAAGTAGGCAGTGCCAGCTGTCGGCTTCATTAAGATGCCAGCCGTGCCTTTCCTTTGGTGCCGCCGTGTATCTGAGCTCTGTAACGGTAACATGGATGTTCTCCAAAATGTGAGTCGCTCTGGATCAGAAATTCAACCAGGTGCCAATAATGCAAAAAATAAAATGAAAGAAAAAAGAGGGTTTGCTTTGATGCGTTGCTGGAAGGAAGACCAAAGTGTATTGTAGTTAGACTGCAGCTGGCCAGTCCAGAGTTTTACAAGCTCTCTGTAAAGTGCTCAGCCAATGGACAGAACTGCTGAAGTGAAGAGATTCAGTGAAGTGAAGCATTGGGAATTTGATGAAGTGAAGCATTGGGGTTTTAGAGAGGTGAAGCTTTGAGGGTTTGGAGAGGTGGAGATTTGGAGGTTTGGAGAAGTGGAGATTTGGAGGTTTGGAGAGGTGGAGATTTGGAGGTTTGGAGAGGTGGAGATTTGGAGGTTTGGAAAGGTGGAGCTTTGAGGGTTTGGAGAGGTGGAGCTTTGGGGGTTTGGAGAGGTGCAGCATTGGGCATTGGAGAGGTGGAGCTTTGGGGGTTTGGAGAGGTGAAGCTTTGGGGGTTTGGAGAGGTGAAGCTTTGGGGGTTTGGAGAGGTGAAGCTTTGGGGTTTGGAGATATGGAGCTTTAGGGGTTTTGGAAGTGAAGCGTTTGATGTGTACCGTGTATGACGTATATTAGCAGGATATGTACTGTGTGTGATGTATATTAGCGGGATGTATACTGTGTATGACGTATGTTAGCAGGATATGTACTCTGTATGACGTATATTAGTGGGATATATACCGTGTATGATGTGTATTAGCGGGATATGTACTGTGTATGATGTACAGTAGTGGGATATGTACCGACTATAACATACTGTAGAGGATGTATACTCTGTATGATGAATATTAGCATAATATGTACTGTGTATGATGTAGATTAGCAGGATGTGTACTGTGTATGATGTTTATTAGCAGAATGTGTACTGTGTTTGACGTATATTATCTGGATATGTACTGTGTATGATGTATATTAGCAGAATGTGTACTGTGTATGACGTATATTATCTGGATACGTACTGTGTATGATGTATATTAGCAGAATATGTACTGTGTGTGGTGTATATTAGTGGGATATGTACTGTGTATGATGTATATTAGCAGGATGTGTACTGTGTATGATGTAGATTAGCAGGATGTATACTGTGTATGATGTACAGAATTGATAACACACTATTTCCTCTCTTTCTCCTGCAGCCTAATAACTCACGGATTCGGCACCCCAGCCATCTGCGCGGCGCTGAGCACTTTTCAGACAGTTCTGAGCGAAATGCTGAACTACCTGGAGAAGCACACGACGGGAAAGAACACGGGAACGCCGGACTCCGCACAGCTGAACTCCGCCGCGGAGAAGACTGCCCTGCGGAAAACCGGAGAATCTCAGTCTAAAGACGGGAAGCTGGAGAAGATGGAATAACTACACCTTTCCGGGGAAAGCCGTTTGGGAATGGGGGGCCGCAGGTGTGGGGGGAGGGGGGGATTTCATGCTGCTGAAAATGTATAGTTCTGGGAAACATGGACCAAACTCCTTTTTGGGCAGGGTCGGTTTTAGCAGGATGGGGAAAGACGAAAGCCCAGGGTCCCCCAACTAGAAACCCCCCCCCACCCCCCCACCAGCTATGAGCCCCCAAAACCCCCAACCCCCACACCTCCTCCTGTGTGTACGTGTGAGGAGAAGCACTGCAGCTGGGAGCTGAGCTCGGCTGTGCGTGTGGAGAGGTCACACAGGCACTCAGGCCCAAACACAGTGCCATCCCTGCACTACCCTTCCCCTCCCAAAGGGGGCGCTGAAAATGAATATAGGCCTGGGAGGGGCTCCGCTCCTCTGTTTACTCCTACGTGTTCTGAAAGAGAAATTCAGCTTTTCCTGTGCTCTGTTCTTTAAATGAAAGCAAACAGCTGTGCTCAGACCCAGGCATAAAAGCAACTGCAGTCATAATTATTCATTTGGAGCGTACTGCTTGGCAACAGGTTAGTCACTGCTTGGCTCAGAACAGGATGAGCAGTATTAGGTGGAATACTGGGTGAAAAAACTGTAATTAACTCTGGAGAATTTATTACTCATTTATTTTTTCTAAGTTTTTTGGAAGGATATATTGTCAGAGCCTACTGCCCCCCCCGCCCCCCCCTCCCCGACCCGACCCGACCCCACAACAGCCCCCCCAAACACACAGATAAGCTATGGAAGGCAGTGGAGAATCTCCCAGACCTATAACTCCATTTCCCACGTCCACCCCCCCACTTTGCCCCCATCGTTTTTGTGATGGGGGGGAGGGGGGCGCCCCACTCTGAAACTTTGCCTTTGTACCCCCAAACCCTAAAACCGGCCCAGTTACTGGGGTATTTCACATCATGAGAGTGAGTCATACCTTCAGCAAACAACCCCCTACAGCCACCCGATTCATCTGACGTCTCAAATCACTGAGAGTGTCTCATATCACATGACTAATAAGCAGCAGGATTAAGGTTTAAAGGCTGTATGTAGGCTGTGGCTGAATGTACCGATCCAGACAGAAGCCGTGGATGTGCGGACATGGCATGACTCTACAGTCGGTCTGAGAAGTGCTCTGTGAAATACCCTGCAGAAGAACAGACACCTGTAAGCTTGTAAAGATGTCACTTTTTGCCATTCCCTACTGTACTTTGTGCATGTTAATCTTATTTGTACACTATTTATGAACAGATAATCAACTCAAGTTCTACAGCAGAACACTGTCACATGACCGTTCCAAAATATCTGTAAAAATATGTATAAATGACAACTTTTCATGTAGGTTTAAAAGACAGTATATATGAATCTTCCTTACCTAAAGCAAATGCCACTCGTCAATAAAGCAAGTTGTTCTAAGTGTAATGTTCATTTATTTAAACATTTTCTGCAAAAGCCATAAAGATTGTGTACAAACTTAAGTGATTAGTAACATAATTAAATTAATTATTAATTTAGTCCTTCAAATGGTTAGTGCTCAGCTGCTCAGAATACACAACATCTGGACTTTGTTGCAAGTTAATTCATTCATTCATTATATTATCTGAACAGGCTACACACAGAGAATACATGCATCTTTTTATTTTTACAGAGCCTCTTTTTATTTTTACAGAGCCTACGCACAAATAGACTACACACTGAGAGACTACACACTCAGAGCCCACACACAAATAGACTACACACTGAGACTACACACTGAAAGACTACACACAGAGAGACTACACACTCAGAGACTACACACAAATAGACTACACACTGAGACTACACACTGAAAGACTACACACAGAGAGACTACACACTCAGAGACTACACACAGTCTACACACTCAGAGCCTACACACTCAGAGCCTATGCACAAATAGACCACACTGAGACTACGCACTGAAAGACTACGCACAGAGAGACCACGCACTGAGAGACTACACACAGAGAGACTACACACAGACTACTCACTGAGAGACTACACACAGACTACGCACTGAGAGACTACACACAGACTACGCACTGAGAGACTACACACTGAGAGACTACACACTGAGAGACTACACACTCAGCCTACACACAGAGAGACTACGCACTGAGAGACTATGCACAATAGACTACACACTGAGAAACTATGCACAGATAGAGTCCACTGGACACATGGAAACCAGGTAGCATCTTAAGACACAAAGTGGCATTGTAATAATATGTGCAAACATGCATCTTTTTATTTTTATTCGATAGCACGCTATGAAGAATTCCCGTTGGACTTAATCCAGGGCTGACGTCCAGGTTCAATCTAACCTGCAAAGCCCTCCCTCCTTAATACGCTATGAAAATAACTCGGCACCAGTGACTCTTCTGCAGCTGCCTCGACAGTACTGCAAATGTAACACTTTAAGCGTGAGATGAATGAAAAATAAGTGCAAATGAAAAAGAAATCAGAACCGCAGCATTGAGTACGAGCCTCGGTTTCGGTAGGATTTCACCTGCATACCAAATCCATTTACAAATGCACAAGCAAATGTTGCCACTGTGGCAGTGGCATAAGTTAACATCAAATATCTTGAGGGAAACAAACAGAAATAAATATAGAACATGCTGAAATTATTCGCTAAAACTTCACGATAAACAGTTTCATAGGAACACAGAAAAACGTGAGAAATCACTTCACTGCAAACTAAAACAAATGGATCATAATTGTTTTCATCGAGCCTTTGATAAACATTAATGGGATTTATATTGTTATTTATCACCAATGCACCTGAGTAAATTATTTTCTAATGCACAAACTAAAAGTAATGGGATGAAAAACGTAATCAGCATCATTTCACGAAGCAGGATTACGGAGTTAGCTTGCTATCCGCGCCGAGTGAAACCCGGAACAGGTTTTTTTAAACTTCTGTCCATGTTCTAGGTTTGGGGGGGGGTGCGGGTTTTACTCAGTGCAGTTATCCAGCTTACTATCCTGCACTTCGTGAAACAGGGCCCAGGTCTATGTATCCTCAGCATTCGTGAATAATGAGCAACTAAGAGTGACGACGAGACCGCGAGTGTCTGCCGTAACCGACATTATCGTCTGTATGTTCATCATCTGAATTATGTCAATGCATTTGCAAACATTTCATAGAATTTCCTAACATATAATTCATGTTCACAACTTTCGGCACTTGTGTGTTTGGGTTAGAAAGTTGCAAAGATCTTAACATTTGCTACAACAACGTCATATTTTTTTGTTGGTATTTATAGGTCATCGCAACTCATTTTGCATTAATACGCTGGTGCCAGATAATGTAAAATAATTTGTATTTACCGGTCAGAGCAGGTCTGCATTCACTTCCGTCGCTTCGCTTCCGGGTACACTGGACGGATCAGGGAAGCGCGCGCGCGCGCTCAGTCTGTCGCGTTTATATAGGCTAGGAACGATGCGCGATGTGCGCACTGGCATTGTCATTGGTTGCGCGATTATTAGTATTATATTTAATTTCATTTTGTTTCAGTTAACAAGGGTACGGTTAATTATGAATGAGGCTTATCAAGAGGTCTTAAATCCTTTGTGAGAAATAAAGATTGAATGGGGGAAGTTATATCGCATTTCCAGTGGCGCTGCCCTTCTATTTAAGATACAGGTAGCCCATAACAGCGACTGATCATTTATAATTCAAACTCATACTTCTGTGTACTTAACTAAATTAACATTTTGACTCTCTCACGCCTTGGAATTTATGTAATTATACCATATTAACAATGTAATTTCGTTCGTTCTCTCATCTCCTGTATAAATCAACTCTCCTGTTCTACAACAGATTCTGCTGCTCTGAAGAAGCCAGACCCATGCATTACAAATGGAACCAAAGCGCCATCTTGTGGCAACCAAGCAATATGCACTCAATAACGCAGAAGGACTTTAGTACAGGTATCCCATAAAATACTCCATCCATCTATTCATAATAAATCACACTGTCATTTATTGCAGATTAATGATTTTCTTTTTAACAAAAACATAAAGCCTGTTCGTAATGTGTTTTCTGCTGTTGATGTGCTGCTGGTTGGTATTTTCTTTTAAAGAAGTCGACAGAATGCAAATAACTCCAATTCCTAGCAGCCACCCATTATACTGCCCCATATGGATGGAAAGAACCAATTCCTCAAAGGTGTGTGTTTGTGTGGGTGTGTGTTAAGAAGGTGGATTCACCATGACAGTGAACATACCAGGTAAATTTCAAAGCTAGTCCAGATGATACCATAACAACAGAAAACGCAGACAGCAAACACGCAACACAGACAGGAGACACGCAACGCAGACAGGAGACATGCAACACAGACAGGAGACAAGCAACATAGGCAGGGGACACGCAACACAGACAGGAGACACGCAACACAGACAGGAGACACGCAACACAGACAGGAGACACACAACACAGACAGGAGACACGTAACACAGACAGGAGACACGCAACACAGACAGGAGACACGCAACACAAACAGGAGACACGCAACACAGACAGGGGACACGCAACACAGACAGGAGACACGCAACACAGACAGGAGACACGCAACACAGACAGGGCATACACAACACAGACAGGGGACACGCAACACAGACAGGGGACACGCAACACAGACAGGAGACACGCAACACAGACAGGGGACACGCAACACAGACAGGAGACACGCAACACAGACAGGAGACACGCAACACAGACAGGGCATACACAACACAGACAGGAGACACACAACACAGACAGGGGACACGCAACACAGACAGGAGACACGCAACACAGACAGGAGACACGCAACACAGACAGGGGACACGCAACACAGACAGGGGACACGCAACACAGACAGGAGACACGCAACACAGACAGGAGACACGCAACACAGACAGGGGACACGCAACACAGACAGGAGACACGCAACACAGACAGGAGACACGCTCTGTGTTACAGCAGGAAACCTCGCTCTGAATCGATGAAAACAACATGGAGGAGAGAACAGGGATTTCAACATGGAGGAGAGAACAGGGATTTCAACATGGAGGAGAGAACAGGGATTTCAACATGGAGGAGAGAACAGGGATTTCTGGCTCAGAGCTTTAGCACTCGGAGAGACATCTGTCTGTGCCCGGAGCTCTGAGCTCTGAGAGACCGCGCCAGGGCCCCCACCACTCCACCCTGCCCCCCCACCATGCCACCCTACTCCCCCACCAATGAGTGGGGCCCAAACCCAGGAGCAGCAGCCTGCATCACAATTCCCTACCGACACCATCAACGTTAGCTCTACTTTACGGCCCTGTTACGGCTACTTCAGGGCCTTGTTACCACCACATTACAGCTACTTTACAGCTATGTTACCACCACGTTACAGCTACTTTACAGCTATGTTATTACCACTTTTTACGGCTACTTTACAGCTATGTTACAGCCACGTTACGGCTACTTTACAGCTATGTTATCACCACGTTACGGTTACTTTACAGCTATGTTACAGCCACGTTAGGGCTACTTTAGGGCCCTGTTACAGCCACGTTATGGCTACTTTACGGCTATGTTACAGCCACGTTACGGCTACTTTACGGCTATGTTACAGCCACGTTACGGCTACTTTACAGCTATGTTACAGCCAAGTTACGGCTACTTTAGGGCTCTGTTACAGCCACGTTACGGCTACTTTACAGCCCTGTTACAGCCACGTTACAGCTACTTTACGGCTATGTTACAGCCACGTTACGGCTACTTTACGGCTATGTTACAGCCACGTTACGGCTACTTTACGGCTATGTTACAGCCACGTTACGGCTACTTTAGGGCCTTGTTGCATTGCAGGAGAACTTGAGGACTCATTAGGTGTAATTTCTGTGCTAGCAGGGAAAAGGTCAGTGCTAACTAAACCCCAAAAACCCCACATGTTTCAGCCAGCCATGGACCTGCTGCCTCAGCTATGATGGCTGAGACTGATGGACCTCGAACAGGAAGTGAACAACACACTGCAGAAACCAGGTATGGGCCAGTAACCATAGTAATCAGACAGGTTTATAAGAAGCAATGCAGAGGGGGACATTTCAAAGCTGGTTATTGGAATCTCCAATATTTCCTTTAGCCATGGCCCGCAGTAAGGGCTTCATGTCAAACACAAGACAGGAAATAAGAAATATTTTCAGATTTACTCTCATGTGTCACAGCACTGGGTACTCTTCCTGTCTTAAACATGAACAACAACATTCCACTTTCCCCTCTGGCTCTCAGCAACAAGTGGTGCAAAGACTCTCACAGACCAAACATGTTGTTGTGCTCAAAACTAAGGAAAAGCACATTGTGCTTAGATGGAGTGCCCCCCTGACCCCAGTCAGTCTGGAGTTAAAAATAAATGCAGAAACAGACCCAGCCTTCCGCCAAAGCTGTGGCCACAGCTGGGAAGAGCGAAAGAGGGAGTCTGACGGGGAAATCCCCTTCAATCCCGTCCCATCCCGCCCCCGCCCCGCCCCGTCCCGTCCCCATCCCCCGCCCCGCCCCGCCCCGCCCCGCCCCGCCCCCTCCCGTCCCGTCCCCATCCCATCCCGTCCCGCCCCGCCCCGCCCCGTCCCGTCCCGTCCCGTCCCGTCCCATCCCATCCCGTCCCGCCCCGCCCCGCCCCGTCCCGTCCCGTCCCGTCCCGCCCATTCCGTTCCGTTCCCATTCCCGCCCCGCCCCGCCCCGTCCCGTTTGTCCCATCCCATCCCATTCCATTCTTTTCCTTTTGTATTTGCACACAAAAAAAAATCTCCAAATAACCAGGGTTACTCTTTTGAACTGAATTTATATTACAAACAAAAAAGCAAAAAGCATTTGCAGTATTTTGAAAGTACTCAGCTCAGTACAGCAGCCTTCAGAAAGATAGGGAAGAAAAGAGAGGAGACAGACGGCACATTTGTGTGTGTGGCGGGGGGGGGGGGGGGGGGGGGTGTCCCAGTTCTGTGAAGGCAGCAGGCCCTGAGGGGGGGGCTCTCCCCCCCTTGCACTGCTCTGCTACACTGCATTACTGACATACTGACGCCAAAGCAGGGCACAGCAGGCTGGCTGTGTCAGCCGTTGTTTTCAACAAGCTGTGATATATTATTGATATTTGATGAGAAAAAAAATTCTGAGAGCTTAAAATTGTTCTGGGTTTGTACTTTCCCCCTGCCGAAGGTCGAAGCATGCTGAAAATGCGAGCTCTAGCTACTGGTTCATCATGCACACGATGCCTATTGAACAATACGTTCTTCCAAGTAAATCTGCATTTGGTTTTAATTGCATTCTTGCACATGACAAAGATGCAGTCGGACAACGATAGTGCTTTTACTATTCACACAATTTATTTAAAGACTGGACCACCTTCTTTTGAATTTACAGCAATCTGATACACACAGACGCGCACACAAACACACACAGTTCGTATGCTCTATTTTGCTTGTTTTCTAAATCCACAAAGTTCCTTAAGATGCTATTTTATAGAGTGCCACAGGGGGGCACTAAAGACAGACTAAAGAATTTCCAGTTTGACAGCAGTTTGACTGACGACACTTCGGTGCGTAAAGTATTTCCCTGTCAGTCCAAATTCCGCGTGATTACGTTTTCGGATATCTCTTATTTTAAATATTCTTAGCTTACAATCAAACATATTTCATCCTGTATAACTTTCATTAAAATTATTAGCCAAACTCTCGTCGCAGAGGCGAAGATACAGCTTTTCAGAAGGGGGCGCTCCAAACACGTCATAATAGAAATGCCAGTGCATCCTTTATGCTCACTGATTATTTGGAAATCTTCCTGCTCCAGGCACACCGGCCGTAATAAAATGCGAGCGGAATGTACAGTCCCGTCATTAATGAGGCCTACAGACATTGCACAAATACCAAATAAAAAAGTTGGCTATTATCTATCAATGAATCAAGCTTAAATTTAATGAGTTTGGTATTTTTAGGTACACAGAACTACATGCACACAGCAGCATATCCAACTGTATGTAAAGGGCAAGTATATAAGTCAAATTTGCCTCAACCAATTAACAGGTCATATGTGCACATTACCTTAACGCAGATCTACACCAGCTTAAGCGGGCAGTTTCTTAAGGTCAACTTCCTTCAGACCGTAATAGTCGTATTCAAAGGAATATAATATGCCGGAAGTAAAACTACTAGCCTTACTGCCACGATGCCGCCAACGTTCAATTGCATTGTCAGTCGCTAGAAATACAGAGTATGACTGAGCTTTGGTCCAGGATTCAGTCGACTCTTAACTTAGAATCTGATTTAAAATTGCGCGTGCGTGTTTCCTTATGACTTAACTGAACAAACTGTGAGAGTTCAAATGTGTGAAAGCAAAGAACAAATGTTGATTAAATCCAGACATTTTGAGAGAGTGAGGTATTTCACACACCCAAACACTGTAGAGTGTCATTCAGAACTAATTGTGAACTGATTCAACAAAGAGCTTTATTAAAGCGCAAAAGAAAGCTTAACGCACAGGGCCCGATTCGTCTGTCAGATGACAGTTTCCCAGTAAACCCTATTATAATAAACAGACATAAACACGCGTAAAGCTTCTCACCATTCTGCCTCTTCCCCAAGATCTTTAAAAATATACACAGGCGTTCGTGGGATTTGCGCATAATGCGGCCCTCTCGTTCTGAAGGATATCTGGATTTTGTTAGCCTAGCTATCCCCTTTCCTCCAATTACAGAAGGGCCGTTAAACGAGAGAGAGAGAGAGAGAGAGAGAGAGAGAGAGAGAGAGAGAGAGAGAGAGAGAGAGAGAGAGAGAGAGTTCAGAAAGCTACTCCGCACATGAATGCATTCAGTTAGCAGAGATCAGTCCGCAAACATGCTCTGGAAACTAGTAGAAAATGTCAAGTATGAAGATATTTACGAGGTAATGTTCAAGGCGATTATTTCAAATAATTATGGTGGGGGATTGCTTTTTTGTGCATCTCTAAGTTTATGTTGTTTTGGCTTCGCTGCATTGTGGAGTTAAGGTGGAGTAGTTTCCAATCTTTCCTAAACCAGGGAGGGATTTTCGTTTACTTCCCAAAAATCTGAGGTAGTACGATACGTGTTTTGGGTTGGTGGTTATAGGAGTAAATAGAAATACCAAACGACAAATTAGTTGCATGATAAAAAGTCAAGTAAGTTCCACAACAAACCAGTCTAAGAAAACCTAGTATTGTTGTTTTATTTTAAGTTGTATTGACATAAATGTCGGCGTTTGTATTTATATTTCAATCAATGAAATCGAATAAGGGATTTTTTTTTTCGAGTAATGTTGCTCTAAACAATCTAAATGACAGCCAAAGGCATTTGGAAATTTTACGTTGTCTGATTTGAAGATTTGCGTAGTCAACTCAGCATATCCACTTCAGCCTTAAAATGAGAGATTTGGATTGATTTTGAAAAGTATATATTTTATTTGCATTTGGAAAATGTATATATATATATATATATATATATATATATATATATATATATATATATATATATATATATTTAAAACTATTACCATGTTCTAAATAATTATTAAATGCATGTGCTGTCAAACAGCTATCATTTTAAAGAGTCAGACAGTCGAAATGAATAAAACTGCAAGAGCAGTCATTTAAAATGTCTACATTCTCAAGGAAATATGTCGGTTATTAAAAGAATATCTAAATTTCATTTTTTCAAAAGAAGAAATAATTTCAAAGGACAGAGTTCATCTCAGACTTATGAGATAATTTTGGATAAGTGAACAAGACCAGTTTTCTATTGATTCGACAAAACGGTAATTTTAATGATAATTTAGAATTATCATTAAAAGTGCCCTAGTTTGATCGGCTAAAAGAAGGGATAAATAATAAATACATTTTTAAAAACATGTATTGCCTTTATTTTGGTGTATTTTTTAACAAAATAACGCCAGGACAAAAACACGAGCTAGTTGTCAATAAATAGTAATTAAAGGACGGATCAGTGACGCGGCGAGATAAAACAGAGAAATGGCACGCGCTGGAGTACAATGATGTCGCGAGGTATTCTGCAGATCGCTGTGAACAGGGTGGAACGCACAAAGAACTTTAAAATCTGGCTTATGTGGGAGCGCGAGCAAGCTCGTGAATGAGAGTCAGAGGGTCTTTATGGAGCCTTTAGTTCAGCCTGGCGGGTCGTCGCCCTCTATAACCACACATGTCTTCGCTCTCACAGTTGCCGTCAGACTAATAATCAGCTGGCGAGCTCGTGAACTCCGACACACTCTCGTGGACCGACGATATCTTCCTTTCTGCGCTGTCGCGTAAAAAAATCTCATTGAGCTGAAAGTAAGAATGAACGGCAGCGTGTTGGCAGCATTTGTTCACTATAAATATACACCAACCAGGCAGAGAGAATAGATACTGGCTACGCTGTATATTGTGTTTAAGGCTTTGTTAAATGCATGCCCTCGTATGAGAACGCTTTATATGAAAAACAAAAATAGTTAAATAGTTAAAACTACTCGCATTCTTTAAGTCACAACTGCTTTTTGAACAAGGCATTGCGTTTCCTTCGCATTTCCTAGTCTAGTCCTGAGGGGGTATTGGCAGACTGAGACACGAGTGAGTGAGTTAGATCACTGCTAGGACTGACAACGTGATAAGAAAGTGCATTTATTGTTATTGGTTTATCTTATTGTTGTTGTCAGTGGACCCAACGCGTTGTTTGAACAGAAACAAATACGAAAATATTTAATGAATTAAGTCTTTTTTTAAATAATGCCCAGTGACGGTAACATCTGCTCAACAAAAGAAAAGGGGGGAAAGCATGTCTCGTGTCAAAAAACGCAAGCATTGCCCCTTAAAAGTCTAACGCAGCGAAGTGCCATCCAGACAATTTCGACAAAAGACCCTCAGCAGCGTGACAGAAAAGGAGCCGCACTGGTTGCACGGGCTTTCCTATTCACTCTCACTTGCTAAACTTTTGCTGAAAGTCTTCCTTCGCCAGCCCCCTTGTCTGATTACATCTGGTAATTCTCAGCTGAATGAACGTCATTTACAATAGCAGGGGAGCGCGAGAGCTGACTGCAGCTTCACGCTCCATTTGCCCTCTGTTCTCCCTTAAAGTATTCCTGTAATATTAATAGTCATGAATAACAATTATTATGAGGTGGTGTAGAGACGCCGGGGGAAGGTACGCGCGAACAGTTTGAGTCTGGCTTCGGGTCGAAGAGGACCGTGTCCGGAGCTCAGGATCGAATCATATATAGAGCATACTAATATTAAAATAAATAAAACAAACAAATATTTAACGGCGGTCTGGAGAAGCCGTTGATGGAAAGTCCAGGAATCCTTCAAACATATTTTTCTTCTGCAAGTCTTTCTTGATTTTTACCCTTAATTTTATTGTTTTTGCTGTGAACAGACGGTCTCCCAGATGTTAGTCCATACGTATTCAGCTACGGTGAGTTGGTTCGTTGCTTGATGTTGCTTTTTTTTTTACCCTGTATACACATTTAAAATATGGATGAACTGGTGCAGGCTGCGTAATAACAGGGGAAATATCGACAGCAGTTGTCTACAAATTGGGTATTTTCCGTTAAGCTGTGTTTCGAATTTTTGTCAAGTATAAGCGGTGATGTGCGCTTTTCTCTAGAAAGACAATTTAAGCCGTTTTGTTAAGATGTTTTGACTGCGTCGTGTTTTGTGTGTTTAAACGGTTCAGTGTTTGCTTTGCCTTAAAACCTGACAGGAAACAGTACCGAAATAAATAATAAATAAAAAATGAAACCAACTTAAATAAATAAACGCAAGTTTTATACATTTAAGCCTTTCGAGAAATTATAATTTAACATTTAAAAATTATTATGGAAAAATGTACTTGACCATAGCCACCTGCAGGCTATACTGCTGGTCTTCTCGAGAAGACTATCTTACATTCTAGCTGACAAGTTATTGCAGCTACATTTAGCTAATTAGTTAATTAAGTACAATTTTGGAGCTTATACTGTTTAAATAACAGGAAACGCTTTGTAAACTCTAAATTCCGTCTGTATTTCTGTTTTGAAGGACCGGCACGATGGAGTTCCAAGCCACAGCTCCAGGCTGTCCCAGCTGGGCTCCGTGTCACAGGGGCCGTACTCCAGCGCGCCGCCGCTCTCTCACACGCCATCGTCGGACTTCCAGCCGCCATACTTTCCGCCGCCCTATCAGCCGCTTCCGTACCACCAGAGCCAGGACCCGTACTCCCACGTGAATGACCCTTACTCCCTGAACCCCCTGCATCAACCCCAGCAGCACCCCTGGGGCCAAAGACAGCGACAGGAAGTGGGAAGTGAAACGGGGTCTTTGCTGCCCCAGCCTCGGGCCTCGTTGCCGCAGCTCTCTGGACTCGACCCCAGGCGGGACTATGCCTCCGTACGGCGGCCGGACGTGCTCCTGCACGCCGCCCACCACGGGATCGACTCTGGAATGGGGGACAGCCTGTCGCTGCATGGCCTCGCGCATGGAATGGAAGACGTGCAGGTGACTGGTCTAACTTTTCCATTTTGTAAATTAATATTAATAATAATTGATATTATTTTAATTCTTTTCACCTTGAATCACTTCTTATTTCCATTTTTTCTGTCCATGGTACAGTAGCCTACACGTCTTCATAATAGCAATTTATTAATCATTTAAATTTGAAAATGTATAGTCTAGAGGCATTTAGCCAAGTACAGATTAATGTTCTTTCTCTTCAGTTTATGCCGGTTAGCAGTGAGGAAATATTAGCCTATATCCACGGGCCTATACAGGCAACATTCGAGCAACATGCAAATGAGCTCATCAATAAGAGCAGCACGAGCCTTATTTCATTGGCTTTCAGACGGCGCGCGTTGGTTAAATATAACCACTGTTAGCTTTACTATGAGCCCAGGATACCTGTTCTGGTTCTATAATTTTAGCCAGGATGTCACGATAATAACAACAGACTGACGCAATTCGTTCCCAAGCTCTGATAAATTCGTTCTGAATAGTTTGTAAATAATTCTGTTAAATGAACGTGACCAAATCATATTTTATGTGTGGAATCAAGGTCGAATGCACGTGCAAAAAGCTAAATCAAGCAAGTCAATCACTCTTCTTTTTTTTACGAAACTGGATATCTTTGCAATGTATTTCAATTCACAGAAACTATTTCTTATTTTTTTTTTTTTTTAAAAATCTTGTCCCTGCTCCTTGAATTCACTGAAGCCCCCTCCTCCTCCTACTCCAGTTCATTAAAAAGTTTAAAGGTTTGGGAGGTGTCGACAAGGCGGCGAATACTTGTATAAACACTGTAAACATTGTTGATTTTTATTTCTTATTCTTGTCCGGTTGGGCTGCTATGGTTTAGAAAATGTAAGATTTTGCCAGTTCTGGGAAATGCACCACATGTATCCGTAATTATTTCAGCTGAGTTTGTCAGTGACTTTTAGGCTAGGCACGGCCAAAAGCTATAAATCCATACAAAGCCAATTAATTATTTCACCTGAATGTTCAGACTGGACAGGTGAGCGATGTCACCACAGAGTAAGTCCGTGTGTTATACGCCCTGCAGTCGTGATGCAGTTCACTTCAGTTGTCTGAAATTCGGTCATCTTTGTACGACGCTCATCCGCCCACTACAACGACAACAAAACGGGCTCTTGATCTCTTGAACGGCCCGGTGCGTTTATCACCTTTAACAAAAAAACTCCGTAATTAACTGTGTAAGTCTTCCGCATTTCTGTGTGCTCAGTTATAATTAAATCTTTACTATTCTCTCAGTGACTATTAAGTGCCAACACGCTGTGTGAATATCCTGTACAGAAAACGGCAGGTGGTCGTAATTACGCAGAGAATCAGACAGGCGCAGTCTCATTAGCAGTAGTTACTCTAAAAACTGCAGCCGAGATCTGGGGCGCGCTTCTCCGCTGGCTCGCTAAATCTTTTCGAACAAAGAATATCACAGCTGGACACGGTTTTCCCTGTAGCGGGCAGCACTTATGGAAATCGAGAAACAAATTATTGTGCGCTTATATTTCTGTAATCTGTGTTGACTGAGCACTAAAGATAATAATAATAATAATAATAATAATAATAATAATAATAATAATAATAATAATAATAACAATATGTAATCAGAATTATGCTTTTTATTTGTGTTCAGGCTGTTTAACAGTTCAGATGCACTCGTGCTGTGGCGATGCTACATCTTTACCCGCTGGAGTGGGTAGGCTGTAGCCAGCTCTGGCTCTATAGCTCATATCAACCAGATGGATGCACTTCCGTTTCTCCAGTTTTGGATGTCGATGTGGATATGAGTGTCTGCTATATAAAATAATAATAATAATAATAATAATAATAATAATAATAATAATAATAATAATAATAATACACTGTCCTAAATGCATAATATCCAAAAGCTGAAATAGCAGAGTTATCGAATGTATTTTAGATACATTATATCTCAGCCTTATAAATCACGACGTAGACCATGAAATATTACGCATAAAGTTACATAAAAGGAATAAGCATTTTTTAAAATTAAAAATAAAAAAACAAGAGTGAATGTGCTCTGTAAAATTAGTTGGAAAAAAAGTTCCTTGTTCTGTTGGTTAAGTTACCAACTGCTACGGTGAACGCGAGCTTTCACTGAATTTGCAGATATACTTGAGCTGTATTCATCTGACAGGACGACTAAGCGTCGTGCACACGCTTCTGTCACCGCACGGCGTGCGAGACAATTCTGGGCACTTTTATCGAGCATTATCTGCATTAAATAAATAATCGTATGACTTTGACACCAGTAGGGAAAACATATAGAGGAAATTAAATCTTCAGTGCACTGAAATAAACAATTCAGGGCCTTCTCTATCATGGGTTACAGATTATAGATTTGGTTTTATTTATTTAAACAGTCAATTTCAGATAAACCTGTCCGTGCCAACCGCACACCCTGTTACTCTGTTCATCATATAGGACATAAATTCCCAACAATGTTTTATTTATGTGTGTATTTTGAAAAGATAACGCTTCCTCACAGTAATAGTATATACATGCAAATAACAGGGTGGCGATTCCAGGATGACATGATTTATGTGCACAGAACAGACATTCATTTTGAACGGTCGTAACTAATCGTGTGTCATTCTGCTTTCCTCAGGCCGTTGAAGATGGCAGTGGGATGAATTTACTGGATCAATCAGTCATTAAAAAAGGTAAATATACAAAGACTCAGACCACGCACGCACTGACTGACAATCCAGTTCTTCTTGGATGCACGTTAAAATGGCACGAGCGGTGTATTTATCAGTCTAACAGGTAGATTACAAAAAACTACGCATGCGCATGCGTTGAGTGCGTCTAAACGCGTACCGCATTGGTGTTTCGCGGTGATGCGTCCATACTACTTGAAATGCAAATCATATTGACCAAAGATTCTGAGGAACCAGCGCTGTCAGATGCCTGTCATGCACGCATAAGTACTGTATATTCATTGCAAACCAGAGAAAGATATTAATGTGACATACCATCATCCAACTAAATTAATAGATAAGGAATCGATCATTTGATCATCAAAGAGAACGACGTCGCCTAACTATTCCTTATAACACAGCAAATGGCCTTACTACAACTTGCCCTGCAATATTGCAGTAGGCTACAATATGGGCATATGTAGAGCATTTCCTGTCAGTGCGTAATTGAAGCTATTATTATTATTAGTAGCAGTAGTAATAGTAGTAGCAGCCTAGTGGTGTCTAATGCTTTTGATGATCAAATGAGCTAATCCTTATCTGTTAATTTAGTAGGATGATGCTATGTCACAATGTTTTCTCTCGGGTTTGCACTGAATACACAGTAATTATGCGTTAATGACTGACATGACGGCGCCGGTTCCTTTCAGAATGTTTGTTATAGGCCTCGTGTTTGAGGCTAGAGAAAAGGGAAGCTACTCTACAACCTACAAAAAAGTAATTCTTTAAGGTTAGACGTGTCTTCTGCGAAGTGTTCAATGCTAAATGTGGACACTGCTCTCGTGCAGCAGCACTGAAACTGATAATAAAAGGGTGGGTTGTCGTGGCTGCAAACGATCGCCCGCCTTTACACAGAACATCCTCATCAGGAGTCACGAGGCCCTTGTTAATATTTGTATGGACTGATTGACATTTCTGAGGTGGTTTAGTTAGGAAAATGAGTCGTTCCCAGTAGACAGCGGGAACGAGCGGAGTTAAAGCAGCCTGCGTGATGAATGGGTCCTGCACGCGGAGATCTCCTGAGCTCGTTTAAGGCTAATTTTCGGTATTATCCCCCATTGAGCTATTAATACAATAGCCGTGGACCCGGGTCTCGCGTCTTCTCCTTGCCCTATTAGAGCAAACATTAAGACATACTGCTTGAAGGCCGATGTGATGGTAATGACGTGCTATTTGAAAATTGGCAGAGGGTGGTTAATGCGATTTGAAGGCGCGAGTCAATCAACAATCAATAACGCTATAATGAGAATGTTGCGCAACATTAGCAGGCTAAAGACTTTCTGGGTTAGACAAAAGAGTAGCACGAGGCATTTGCGGTGGCTCGTTTAAGGCTGTATCCGTATTAGGCTGCATCGTTTGATCACACACAGGCAGGCATAATTCTGCAGTGTTTTGCCCTCGTACAAATTATAGCTTAATGGACCTTTTTCCATCAGGCAGACTCTCTCTCTCTCTCTCTGACACACAGCTTAGAATTATGGGGTATATTTGCAGATAGTGTCGTTTTCAGTGCAAATACTGTAACGTACACCAGGCTTTATAACTTTTAAAACCCTCGGAATATCATCACTTGATGTCTCAATATTAGTTTTAATGTTTCATTATAGGTGTTTAATCTGTGATATCGCGGCATTATATGACAAAGCGGTCAGATAAAATCCTGTTATTAACTCTCGCTATGTCACGTGCTTTCCAACTATATGCTGAGTGCGTCGTTAATGAACGCGACAGGCCGTTATACATACACCAGAGAGTATAATTTCAATGGAGCCAGGGTGTGTTCCAAGCTTTAGGAATACCCTGGCAAATAAATCCACAAATTGTCCCAGTTTACAAAGGGCGCTAATGGAGTATAGCGCCGTTATCTCACCAGGGTTTAGAGAAATAAACTAAGTAAGTGAAAAGCACACTTCATAGCCCATGTAGACTAGTAGGCTTCAAGTCGCGCAGCTGCTGTCGCTGGAAAAAAATGTTTTTAGACAAACACCGTCGTACGGTTAAGTCATTGCGTTATCCGTGCAGTGTACATAACAGGACTCATAAAATGATTTCTAATGAACGGACACTCCCAAACGGGATGTGTTAATATCCAACATGCTTTTTGTGTTACAACGTTTGCAGTAACTTTTGCCTTCAACACATTTTTCATTAAAGGTATTACTTTTGTGTCACAGATATAGCCTACTACAGTTTGTGTCGCAAAGGGAGCGTTGTTAATACAGATTGCGTTGAAAATAACACAAAATGTGTTTTCCTTAACTAGACTTGGAGGCACGTTTAAAAATGGCATATGTGATGTTTTAAACACATATTTTAAAAGTGGATAATGGATGCTGATCCATCTCATAAGAGTGAATCCTCTGTGCTGACGAGCTTTAACGCAATAGAAAATCTTTGATACCCAGCATTGGATATTCATTTCAGTTCGATACATTTGCAGCGACATTGCCATTATTACAAAACACGGTCGTTAATGCTTTCTGTTTATTTAAAAAAGGTCAAACAAAGAAAGAACAAAAGCGTGATAAAATGTTAAATCAAGCACTTTCTGTTGCAATGTACAAACTATTATATTCTCATTGAGCTTCATAGCCTATGTTTATGTCCCTAGTAAAGGCCTGTGTTTTTATTGCTATGCTGAGGGCTGTATACGCCATTACAAACCGATTTGCGCTTGTTTTTACCCGGCCTGTAAATTAGGCCAGACAACAATTTCACTATTGATTTAAATAAAGGCGACGCCATGCATTGGGTTGAACAGGGCCTTATGAAGTGTAGTAAACGCGTAGGCTGTGTAGTATTTGCACTGAGTGTTACCGATGTTGACGCGGCTTTTGATTTTCCACCCTCTGGTTTTTAGTTCCAGTGCCTCAAAAGAGCGTGGCCTCTCTTATGATGAGCAAAGACGGTTTAATCGGCGGGATAAGTGTGAACGCGAACGAGGTGTTCTGCTCCGTACCCGGCCGCTTGTCCCTCCTCAGCTCCACCTCCAAATACAAAGTGACCGTTGGCGAGGTTCAGCGGCGCCTCTCCCCGCCAGAATGTCTCAACGCCTCGTTGCTGGGCGGCGTTCTACGGAGGTAAGGCAATTCCCCGCGTGTATAGCCGTT
The DNA here is from genome assembly GCA_025169545.1 of Anguilla japonica. Taxonomy (NCBI): domain Eukaryota; kingdom Metazoa; phylum Chordata; class Actinopteri; order Anguilliformes; family Anguillidae; genus Anguilla; species Anguilla japonica. Next base: position 62,861,584 of record CM045888.1, on the reverse strand, counting down.
AGCCAACACCTGCAGTCTACTTTTACTGTCTACGCAGCCCAATACACGCGCATGCTAAACCAAACTGCTTAGCATTAGTACGAAGTCATCGTATCATGTAATAATCATTGTGAAAGAAAAATATAACAAATCAATAAATATTTTACTTTTTCAAAGTTTTTCAAACTGGAAGGCTGCATGGGGCCACCGTTCACGCGAGCGTTCGCACTAGCCTGCATTATTCCGTTTTCATGTCACACTTATCAATCGTACTGAAATGAATCCCCCCAAATGTTCAGATATGACAGAACGGGCACCGCAGCTAAACGGTTTTGTTCTCGCTGAAATCCTTCATAACAATGCATGTAATTCTTATTTAGACTGTATAGGCCTACTCTATCTCTCCTGTCTGACGATTCACGGGCTTCACATGAGAGTGTATGATTTTTTTCATTCATAAGTTTATAAGGGGAAAAATAAATTCTAATATCCCATTCTAATATCTCCTGTTGTCAACTATTTTCCAGAGCAAAATCCAAAAATGGGGGAAGATCATTGAGAGAAAAACTGGAAAAAATCGGTTTGAATTTACCCGCTGGTAGGCGCAAAGCCGCAAACGTCACTCTTCTAACGTCACTTGTAGAAGGTAAGGTAAAACAGTGCAATTTAATTTAATAAAAAAAAATTTAACTGTTTGTTTCGTCTGCATATCACCAAAGGCCTGCGGTGAAACGGAGGCCTACAGTAGCAAGTTGCCATTTTTCGAAGTCATCATCTGTTACAATAAAACAAATAGGTTGAAGGAGGGCTGGCCACGCGATTTAAAAATGTCATTATTGATGAGCAGGTGGGGTAAGCGCCACTGTGCAGCGCGGGAGAGCACGAGGAAATAATTACACAGGCTCACGTGTCTCTGCGCAGCTGCAGTGAACAGTGGAGCAACCACCAGAACAATTACTGGGATTTTCGGATTAATCGAAAATAACGTGAATTAAACCGGAAAATGCATGCTTTTACAGTTACGTATGAATATCACGATATATAAGCCTATTTTGATAGTTCATTCCGCGTGGGCGAGGGCATAGTCCACCAGGAATCCCCCTACAGCTTGGATTCTGCATCTCGCCACTGCGCTTTTCTTAAGGTTTAAAAAGTTCCGGAATTCCCCTGACATGCAAGTGCTGCGGGATAAAAGAAGTGTTTTAGAAATGTTCATTAATATAAGAAATTGTTGCTAAGATATTTTGGATAAGTAGGCCGAATTTAATCGAGTAGCATCATTTGTTCGATAATATGGCTGTGTATTTTAAGTCAGTCAGTTATGGGCGTATTATTATTAGTAGTAGCAGTAGTAGTAGTAGTAAAAGTTACTGTAGTTTTATTGTAGCAGGCTAGTAGTAGCAGCAGTAGTAGTATGCGAAAGACCATTAGGCTATAGTCATCATAACGGTAATGGTACTTTAACTAGGCTATGTAACGCTAAGCACAAAAATCTAACGGATTTCTGCCCTTCAATTTCGTCTGTCCCAGGGGAAGCCGTCCATTTAGCCAGAGACTTCGGCTACATCTGTGAAACTGAATTTCCAACGAAGGCGGTATCCGAATATCTGAACAGACAGCACACGGACCCCAACGAGCTGCATTCCAGGAAAAACATGCTTCTGGCGACAAAGTACGTGTGTACTGGGCACAGATATATCTGCATTTCCGCAAGAAATCACCAATAAAACATTAACCAAATTTAGCTTATTGTTTGCTTGAAAGTCCGATTATGAATGAGAAGCACTTGTAGAAACTGTCAGTTAAATAAAGCCCTGCTCATTTATTCAGAACGCCAGGCCTTTCTTTTTTTGAAGTTAGATTTTTTTTAAATGAGGAACTTATCGCGATAGGTTGTCAACTTCGTCGATAGACCCTTTACTGTCTTTTGACACAGTTGTTCTCTGCACCGTTAAATTTGAAAGAATTTCTAACATTAAACAGTTCTGGCTTTGAAATGCATTATGAACTCATTATATTTAAGTGAAATGTTTCTAGTCTAAAAATACCAGCTCCCCTTTCTTCGGCGTAGCCTGGAGACGGCTTCCCTCCTCGTCCCGTTTCATCTTCGCTCAACTGTCAAATTCCCGTCAATCAATAGCTCAGCCGTCGCCTCGGGGAAAACGCTCTGTCCCTATTTAATGTACAAAAATAGTGTGATTTTCTGCACGAATAGCGAAAAAGTGCCGTTTTGGAATTGTTAGAGTTATAAGAGACTGATCATTTTAAATAAATTCTTTAAACAAAAAATATTATATAGGCTACATATATTTTTTAAGTTGAGTAAATCCTGTGTTTATATACACACAAGCAAAAAAAAAAAACCACAGCTCGAATATCTAACACTGATGGGCGAGCTGTGCGGTTATAATACAGGATTTACTCAAAGCGGTTTTGCCTCAACTTTCAATGACAGATTTCACGTCACTGTCAAAGCTTGCCCATCAGAGGGCTGGATATGCGAGCTGTGGTGATGTTTCTGGGCTGTAATGGAAAGCAGAGTCAAATTTGTTTCAGAGGGGATTGTGGGAAGCTTTGGCTGCTGTGTAGAGCCAATCTACGGTTTTGTGCTGAGACTGTCAGCTGTATGTCACAAGTAAAACAAGGTGATCAATATTGTCTGCTATTCGTGTGATGTGCAACTGGCCAAACCCTGAATTCATCATGAGAAAGGGCCGTACAACAACAACAAAGAGAAGTTCCCTTAATATAATTTGATGGTGTAGAATACATAAAACAAAAGTGTTGAGTAAACTCTGAAAGAGTGCATTTTATGCATTTAGAATTCTTTATAAACTGTGTTTACAGCTGAAATAGCATTGGAGGAACGTTTGCGATGATAATGTGTCTGATGCACATATTTATGTATGTATGTAGCCATGATTCGTGCATATTTATGTTTATTTTGTTGAATAGTGCATTCTCTTAAGCAGATCGTACAGAATCTATGAATAAGATTCAATCAGTTGGTCACTGCAGGTCTTATCATATCTATGTAGGAAAGCCAGTCTTTGGCCACATCAGTGCGTATGGAATCAGTGCATATAGGCAGAGAAGCAATGTATATCAGTGCGTATGGAATCAGTGCATATAGGCAGAGAAGCCACAATGTATATCAGTGCGTATGGAATCAGTGCATATAGGCAGAGAAGCCACAATGTATATCAGTGCGTATGGAATCAGTGCATATAGGCAGAGAAGCCATAATGTCTATCAGTGCGTATGGAATCAGTGCATATAGGCAGAGCAGTCCAGCCATTATGTTTTGGTTCCCCATTACACCCTTTGACACACTAGGAATATGGAAAACAGTATGGTAGAAGGTTTGGTCTGAAATATGAATATTTTCTCCCGTAATGAAATTTGTGCTCATCCGCTCAAGCAGAGGGGCGGGACGTGGTGGGTTTCAGAAAAAATCATTTGCCGAAATTTGTCCAGATGTTTTGTAAATGTGATACGGCTTAGATTGCCCTTTTCCTTTGGTTGGGGATGTCTGGCTTATTTAATTGTTTGCAGATTAAGTCTGCGAAACACTGGAAGGTTATTGGATGAGAGGCTGGAGGCTCCCGGTCTCTGACTTGTCTTCAGGTTTTAAACACATTCGGAGGACCTTCCTCATTTTCCCATAACTTGGCGGTTCTCTCTGCTCTGAACACCGGAGAGGGAGCCTGTCATTAAGGCTGACCCTTTCATGAATACACATGGAAAATATGCAGGACTAACCTTTGAACTGACAAAAATATTCAGGACTAACCTTTGAACTGACAAAAATATTCAGAACTAACCATCAGACTAAAATTCTATTCAGCCGGCCTAGTGTACTCTCTATAACATTTAGTCATGACTTCATGGGGACTATTTTTTTTTGTTTTGTTTGTTTGTTCCTTTTTTGTGTGTGTGGTGTGTGTATGTGTGTTTGTGTACTTGCGTGTGCATTTGTGAGCGAGTGTGTGTGCAAGCGAGAGTGCGGATGTGTTTGCATTGTGACAAAAACTTAGAAATTTAGTGTGTGTGCCTGTCGACATGCATGTGTGTCCTTAGAATGAGTGTGTGCAGATGTGTGAGTGTGTGTGTGCGAGTGTATGTGTGTGTGTTTGGAACTGAAAGGGTAGGCCTAGCAGTTGCTTAAATTTGCTGCTCAAAGTTAAAAGTAACCTGATGGTTGGGCAAAGAGAAGGTTTTTGAGTTTTTACTGTTTTTGTTTCTTCCAGAGACTGTTAAGATAATCATTATGCTCCCCCCCCCCCCCTCCCCAGGCAGCTCTGTAAGGAGTTCACAGACCTCCTGGCCCAGGACAGGACACCCCTGGGTAACAGCCGTCCCTCCCCCATTCTGGAGCCGGGCATCCAGAGCTGCCTGTCCCACTTCAGCTTCATCACGCACGGGTTCGGCTCGCCTGCCATCTGCGCCGCCCTGACCGCGCTGCAGAACTACCTGACCGAGGCGCTCAAAGGACTGGACAAAATGTTCCTCAACAACAGCACCAGCAGACACACGTCGGGGGACGGACCCGGCTCCAAAACCGCAGACAAGGAGGAGAAACACAGGAAATAAACAAAAACTGAAAAACTACAAGCAAAAAAACTACTACTGCTACAAAAAAGCCAACTAAAACAGACAAAAACAAAACAAACAAAAAAAAAAAACTACCAAAAAAAAAAAACAAAAAAAAAAAAACTAACATCTGAATCATAAATCCTTTATATTCTAGCTTTAAACGTTGCATTACTTTCTGGGGGAGAGAAGACAGTTAAAGAAGAAGAAAAAAGATCAAGCAGATGACGAGAAAGAAAGCGCAAAACTGCTCATAGTCTTAGCAAGGATGCCTTTTCTCATCTGAACTCTACGTACATTTAGCTTCTCAGTCCAGCACTCAATAAAGAGTCTGCACCAATAAAAAAATATATATACCTTTTTTTTTTTTTTTACTCGTGGGACCAGATGTATTCGTCATTCGACCAAGACACGTTTGAAGATGGAGATATTAAAGTTCTGACCATCCAGCTCCCCCCCCCTCCCCCCACTCCCCACTCTTCTAGTCCAATCGCTTGAGGATTTGCCACCTGCTCAAGGCTCCAGAAGTCACGTGTTTCTGTGCCTGGGGGGTATGACGTCACTTTACAAAATAAATCTTTTTTTGGTCGGGATCATTTTATTTTCGGTTTGTTTGTGTCGCGATTTGCCTTCATGCAAAAAAAGCCCTCGTCACCCGCGTGTTTGCTTTGGGGAGCGGCCAAAATAGCGCCGTTCACTTAATGTACTGGCATTCTTCCAAGTCGTCTGGCTCCCGCGGTTTCCTGTGTTCCACGAAGTTCAGTTAAATTAAATATATCCACAAAACACACGCGGCCATCCCGGTAGATAAAGAAAATAGGATGATGGCAAGGGATGGCCACAAATTGTGCACATCATATAGAAAGCATATGTCTGATAAATTGTTCAGTTTATTTATAACTAAGCGCAATTTCGTTTCAGGCGGCGCCGCGGTTATCCTCGGTGAAGTTATATCTTGGCATAACTGTGCACGTGGAAACTTTCAAAGGCACTGTTACGCAGAACAGCGTTTAGTCAGAGAGCACGAGATCCAATACGACACTTAGTATTTCACATGAACATATAAACTAGCCTGTAGTTTTACGAGAACAGAATGCGTCCAAGAGTCTGTAGCTATATCTAACGCGTGTTACTTGAATTTGTATTTGCTTTATTCACGAATTCTATGCAATCTCCTTGCATCTTAATTATCGTTTATGGGGTGTAATAAATTTAACCGCAGAAATTAAAGCCATAGCCATGCCTCCGGACAGAACACTGTAAGGTACAGTCTCTCCTCTTTGAGTTTCTGTACAATGTCAGTTAAAAAAATAGCGGACAAAAAACAAATTAATTCTAAATTTTCATTTCGTTTCGCATTACGTCCATAGAGCTCTTTTCATGCAGGCAATATAAGGCTTTGCTTAAAAAACAATTTGTAAAACCTGTCTCCCGAATTGTTTTCGAAGAAATACATGACTGTAAAAAAACTTTCTAAAACTCTGCTGACGAACGCGTATACCTTTTACACTGCTGACACCGAGGCGATGCACTGTATTTAGGCCACTACATGCATATGCTCATTAATCATTATGGTACAATGACCACTACGTCGCGGGACTACGTTATTAACACTTTCACTAACCTGTCTTAACCCACTTCGTTTAATTTAACCAAAATTTAGAAGTTTTCGAAATGCTATAAACTACAGCCCTTAATTCGTCGTATAATGTTTCGGTCAAATCCCTTTGGTCTTGGACACAATCCCTCCCGACCCACACATTTCATATAGGCATACATTTCGTGTTTAAAGCACATCAGGAAAACAACCTAAATTAAAAACTTAATATTTTTAATTGTTACAAATGTTTTTGGGTTGTTTCCTACGTCACAGCAAAGCCAGAGTGTGCACTTACCTGGGTTTAAAAAAAATAAATTCTGGTTTGGCGATACCGGTCTTTTTTTAATACTTAACAGATATTAACCACACACAAGCAAAAGAAACACATTAACCGGAATGATCGCTAAACCGCTGCACCAAAGTCACGCGACTGGAGAAAACAATGCATTTAGTCTAAACCGCAGGCTAAACAATAGTCATTTGTACTTATTTGATGTCGTTTCATTTCATCCATTTTTTCTCCAATATACTCATTTATTGTTTATCGGTGCGGGTTTCAGATGTAGGGACTGAAGTATAAAATTAAATGATTTGATGATTGGAGAGTAGTTCGTCGAGCATAACAACATTCGCGTCGATTCCCCATTAATCCACTTAACCGTTGCAGGTTTAGTGCAATAGCTTTTATGATTTATTTATTTATTTATTTATTGCTGTAAGTTTTCTTTCCCAATCTGTGAGCCCCGGAGCGTGGGCGCGGACCTGCACGAGACGGTTTATCGAGGCACGAGGAAATCCTCCCTGAATGGCTTTATGCTGAGATTTACAGACACGGCGTCAATAATTTCGTTTTCCCTTACAGTATTATGATTAGAATTGTATTATTTTATTTAAGCGTTCTCCAAATTATAACCCTTCGAAAAAAATTAAGGTGTTTTGAGTTTACTGAAGTCAATTTTCCAAAAAGCATGTGCTAGCCTATTGCTCGCATAAATCCATATGCGATTCGTTTTTATTACTTTGATAAAATGGCAGAGACGCACAATGTACGTTTAGACAACAATAAAAATTCTCGCGAATTAAAATATGAAGCGTTTGAAATATTACATTCAACAAACGGTGACATAAATTTGACCTACTTTGTTATGTAGCCAGGCAGATAGAGAACTTGCCACACGTATACAGACTTGGATTTTAAAAAATGATAATACAAACCACACTTATGCCAGAATATATCCCTTCAATAAATGTCATTTTAATGACTTTGTGAACTTCAACATCTGTCAAAGCAGACCTTCGTTTGTGAGAGGCTGATATTTATGTTTGTATATATTTATTTATGCCTAATTTAATGGGAGTTTGTAAATATGGTGAGCGAACAGTTCGGGTTATTTATCTGTGTACCTCTGTGAGTGGGTGAAAACGCTTGACTTTAGATAGCATCTTGTATTTTTCTGTTCTATAGACAAGTTGTTATGGTGATGGGTAGAAATTGGTTCTTGTCCAGTGATTTCATTTATATATAAATATATATAAAATAAACTTTGTGTTTTATTGTACCCGTTTCTCTCTGAAATTATGTTCTAGATCACTATTGTGTTGTTTGGGCATTAAATTGAGAGAATTACATTATGGAAACGTGTAGAAGTTATATGTCAATTCTGCATGTAAACAGAATGGATCAATTTCCTCGCATCTGATATGCAAGCTCATCTACAAGGGCGTGCACCATTCCGCTCGTGACGGTGATGGTGCCCGCGCCCACGTGCATAAACGTGGCATCATTCAGAATTCTCAATCAACCAGTGCACTTAACAATGCCTCAGTTTAGGGGAGGAATCAGTCTAACCTCAGTGCGATTTGTGCTCAGCCTTCACTAAGTAAATTAATGGAGTTTAACGCTGTTTATTCTCTCTCGTTTCTTCCACATTTTTCATTAGCGACCACAGGTAATGCTCTGTCGAAGTTTATTTAGTCAAAGTTAAGGATAGACTGCAACGAGGTAGGATTGAACTGAATAGCTGTCATTGACACACAAGGGGGGGGGGGGGAATAAGCTGGCACATCATTTGAAGCAGATGAGACGTGATAGAATGATCCAGGACTAAAAAGGTCCCGGAAGTTGATCAATATTATCAAATTAATTTTCACTAGATTATCCGAATCCATTATTTGCTCGCACGGCTTCCGCGTGATGAACAACCGAAAGTATTGCGAGTACTGCGCGCGTGTCACTAGCAGTGCTGCTGCATTCTGACCTTGTTTAGGGTCTTTTGGGGGTCACTCTTGCTCATTTGGGGTAACATTTCTTTGCTCGCGGAGGGAAATAAACGTTACAGTGTCACAGTGACCCTAGATTTATCTTTTAATAAGGTAAATATGGATATTAGTGATCCAAATTCTTTACAAACAGTGCAGAGTACCAAACTCTAACAATCAACCACGAACTACAGAAAAGCTTAAATAGATACAAATTAAGGAAGGAAAACATCTGCAATTCTCAGGCAGAGTTGCTGTGCAAATTAAACCTATTGTGGAAAGCACTGAGTCCTAGAGTAATTGTGTTCGCTTCCTTTTTGTGATTTAAACACAAATCAATTCATTCTGAACTCTTGATGTAACATACATGAAGAAAGAATGCTTTTAAAACCATATTCCTCTAGAACAGGCATATTCCCACGTGTAGCAGGTAGCTTCGTGATTTTTTTCTTTACCCTATAGCCACATCTAAGCTAAGCTAAATTGATCATTTTTAGAAACAACCACGAAGTGGGTTGTCTAACAGCAGCCTATGATACTGTACATTGTTCCCCCAAACCAAAACGAACTTAAGCCAGATCCGGCTGCATGTTCACATTGACCAGTCAGCTGTTATGCTTTCTCTTAAAGTCAATCAATAATTTGTTGCCTTTTACGCAGGTAGGCCCCTACGTTTATTTCCGAAGGAAACACCTCACTTTTATATTGACACTCTTAACAAATTAAACTGCAAATAATCTGCTTTTAACAAATTAAACTGCAAATAATCTTTAATCTGCAGTTTACATCATTGAGAAGATAGGGACGTTACCGGCGTTACACGCTACAATGCTGGTCTTCTCGGTTTGAGATAAACAAACAGTCATTGTGTAGTTAGCATTTTCCGTCTCCCGACTAGTCGCCTATTGCCGCTATGAATTAAACTGCCAACTGGTATATTTAATGCGGAGAGAAACTAGCCTGCGGGTCCGGCCGCGTGCCCGATCAAGCGGAAAGTATTGTAACCCAGGTGCTGAGTTCAGCACCCACATGTCCGCGAGGGAAGAAATATTTTACAATGATTTCAGTTCATAAGAAACAAAGGGTGAGTTCTGGTGTCATATTGCGGACAGATGACAATATCTGCACGCACATTCCCTGCGTGCTGTTCGTATTTGCAGGATGGTGGTGGTTTAAATAAATGGCCAGTAGGGTAAAACACGAATTTTAATACAACAAAACAATTCTGTTAATCAGAATTAAATAATAAATAGCCTACGTCGTAATATTTTCATAAACCTAGCCTAGCGATGCGATTCGGTTGGCGCTTCTGAATTAGCCTATGTGACCTTCAAAAGTTTTAATCAAAGCACCAATAAAACAATTGCGCTCAAACAGCGTTATTTTCTGGTAAATATGACATTTTTGGATTGTGTGATTCTCGGAAATTATTCATGGTAATTGCATATGAAGATATTTAAAAGTTTTTTTTTTCTACAGGCGCTTCATAAAAGTGTAATACGAAAAGGTAGCAATCCATTCACAAAAAAGAGGAAAAAGTAAATTTAGAGGGACTCTCCACCTATGACACAGTGAACATATTTTCGACAGTTTCAATTTTACCTGGTTCCCATAGTGCAGGCAACCTGTATTATTTTATTTCTGTCATAAAAATAAATAAATAAAAGTTAAAAAATGAACCATTTGGCCCCGCCTCGTGCAGCCGAGCATACAGGATCATTCTGTATTCTCTCGAGCTGAAGTCGCGTGAGACCGAAAGCGGTGAAGTTAAATCCGCTCTTAAATCATAACGCCTAGCCTGGCCCGGGCTCGTTGCAAACCTATGGGTAAACCAGATTACACTACGATTTACTTTAATTCTGAAGACACGACAAACGTTTACATGTCTTTGCACATTTACAAAAAATATATATTTCTGGCAGGCTGTAAACCTACCTTAGTCACAAAAGCTACCTTAGTCACTGTTACTAACAGATGTATTACGCTGTATTTGCAATTGTTTGGAATTGTTTACTGATATTTGATATATCTACAGGTTTATTTATTATATAAACACACATACACGGACAGAGATAAGGACTGGACCGGGAAATGCAAGAAACTCCATGAAAGAACGCGAGCGAGGTTCTCAGTTTTAGGATTAGCCGCACGAAATTAAGGTTTTATCTTAAGTCTTTTAGCAATAAAGAATGGGCGCTGTCTGTCGTATTAAATACTTGTCCTTCATGGCCCCCTAGTTTAGGAACAAACTCCCTTAGTATTCTGTCAAGCAATGGGCTGTAAAAAGGTTATCCAGCCCAGCAGACAACCAAGTGGCGTTTGAGAGTAATTCCCGCTCCAGGCGGTTAGCCGAGGGCAAGGCAAGCGCGCTCACTAACTGATCAACCTGGATATTTCATTATTCATTAATTTACTGTTTAACAAATCCCGCTCATTATCAGAGGTAACGCTTGGCAGAATCCAACAAACAGAAGCAGTTGGTGTCAGGCGTGGAGAATTGGTCTATTTGATCCTGGGCTGTTTTTTATTCAACATCACAAACTGAGAAAGAGGCCCATGAATAATAAGGAGGGAAACCATGTTTGAACTGAGAACCATGACACAGCCCTAACAAAAAATTACATTATTAAGGGAAATGCGGTTAATGTCAATCTGTCCTACACTCGCGTGCTTTGGTGTTAAGGGTTATATCGTTTTAAAAAGAACAAAACAAAACAATCAAAACAACAGTCCAGCGAGGGCATTTATAGGAGAATATACAGAGACCTGTGCCCTGTAACGGCGTAAAGCTGGAAACGAAAGACCTTAGAACAAATAAGAAAATTCAAATATACCTGTGCTCAAATAAATTAGCCCACAAATAATTACTTCGAACAATTAACAATAGCAATATTACAATCTACGTAATAGTAAATATCACAACCAACGTAATTTAAATCTGTTTGTAATGCTGTAAGATGTATGTGTGTATGTGCGTGTGTGAGAGAGACAGAGAAAGTTATTTCATTCATTTTTTCCAAAAATGAATGAAAGAACAAGTTGTTCAGCAAACAAATGAAAAACGCGCCAGAGTTATGGTTCGTGAACCCGGTTTATTACGTTTTGCACTGTCATTGTTTAATATCTGTAATGTTGTTATGCCATCTTTCATTCTATTCGGTGCATATAAAACAATTCCTCTGTACTCGGGTTATAAGGGAAAGCATGCTGTTCTTGCATAGTTTTGGGTTATTTGTGTTCAAAATCTTTTAAATGTTTCTGTATCAGCAAAATTTTACCAAGGGTGCACAAAGACGTTATATAGAAAAACACAACGTTAAAGGTGCTACGTTGGTATTATTTAAGAATAGTTTACAGGAAACAAAATGATTAAGATGGAATATGACTAATACAGAGTGCTTAAACAGGATGTAACAGCAGGTTTAGCCAATAAACCCACAGTCTCCCGGTCACTTCTGCATGCTTTATTTCAATATTTATAACTAGCCTACTGACTACAGAGGGGGAAAATATAGAGCCAGATTATTTGCAAGCTTTCAAATAACATAAGTTAACATCTTTAGAATGAATATTCATGTGAACCAGAATGAAGTCTCTGCCACAGGTTTGGCCAAGATTTAATCCAATCCTTTTCAGTAAACTCAGAGAATAAAATTTAACAAAAAAAAGTAAGAAATAAAATTTTTAGAATAAAAGTATTTTAGTTGTTGTCTGAAATTCACACAATCACAACAAATTCCATTATTGCTAGAATGGTGAAAATGTTGCCAGAACGTTGTGGAAGGACAAAAAAAAAAACCCCTTAAAACTTGAATTTACTCAGAACACGCGGCACGTAAAAACACAGCGCTTTAGTGTGAGATGCAGGTAGCTGCAAACTGTGTGTTCCCACATGCACATGCTAACTGTGCTGTGTGTTCCCTGGTTCCACATGCTAACTGCGCTGTTCTCTCATTCCACATGCTAACTGCGCTGTTCCCTCGTTACACATGCTAACTGCGCTGTGTGTTCCCTGGTTCCACATGCTAACAGCGCTGTGTGTTCCCTGGTTCCACATGCTAACTGCGCTGTTCTCTCATTCCACATGCTAACTGCGCTGTTCCCTCGTTACACATGCTAACTGCACTGTGTGTTCCCTGGTTCCACATGCTAACTGCGCTGTGTTCCCTGGTTCCACATGCTAACTGCGCTGTTCTCTCATTCCACATGCTAACTGCGCTGTTCACTCGTTCCACATGCTAACTGCGCTGTGTGTTCCCTGGTTCCACATGCTAACTGCGCTGTGTGTTCCCTGGTTCCACATGCTAACTGCGCTGTGTGTTCCCTGGTTCCACATGCTAACTGCGCTGTGTTCCCTGGTTCCACATGCTAACTGCGCTGTTCTCTCATTCCACATGCTAACTGCGCTGTTCACTCGTTCCACATGCTAACTGCGCATACCGCATGTTATGTAGCATTGATGATAAGGATGATGTTTCAGAAAGTGGCGTACAGCACATTGCACGGCCCTGATGAAGTGAAAGATGAGATTACTGTGACACCAGAACGGAGTGTCTATGCAGTCCTCAGGCCTCAGGCCTGTACCAGCCGGCCAATGGGAACTTCAGCCTCTCAAATGCAGTACCACAGTCATAACGCCATGCACTGGCAAAAAGTAAAGTCCATGCACATGGCTAATATGTTTTCAGAATTATACACTACGCACAAATAACTGTGGAGTAGGAGGAAGTAAAAGATATTTCAGCATATGATTATTGTGCTACTGGAGGAACCAGATTTGAAGGGCTCTACCATCTGGATGGAAACAGGGAATCGTTGGAAACACGCTTGACCAACAATGAATATGATCATTTAAGAGATGAAAAACAATCACCGATTCAGGTCCCCCAAAAGGACCCGTGTTCTCCTTCTCACAGCGGAGTGATGCAGGACCAGGCAGAAACACTCAGAGAACGAGGCCGTTTAGTTCAGAGGCATACGGGTGCAGCAGTGCTCAGATTCTTCAGAATGGCAGACGCGCTATATAAACCTGTATCTCTAACTCCTCAGAGCAATAACTTCCCAACACGCACAAAGCCTTGCAAGCTTCAGAGCTGTGAAGAGCACTGCAAGCAGGAGTAAACTGAAAAATGGTATATTTTAAAGCAATGGATAAATATGCAATAATTTCCACCCTTTTGCAAAAAAAAAAAAAAAAAATTATTGTTTTTTTCCACAGATCAAACAATGAGAAAAGCAAACTTCAAACCTGTCACCGAGCCCGCCAGAGAAAAACCCAATTCCACTGTTTGTTTTGCAGGCAAAAACATCTGAAGAGCTCCAAGTCAACAGAGACAGTGAAAAATGTGCAATGTCACATGCAAACGAGAAGAAAAGGAACCACTGGGCATGGACACACCGCTGTGACAGAACATTCTGCAAATATATTTTTATAATATTTACATAGGTGGGCAAATATGATGAGCATTATCTACTGATGAAAGTACAGGTGACAAGGACTGAATTTCATACATCAGTTATGTTACTTAGCACCCCACACCCACATTTTTTTACATGCTGTCAATAGGCAGTTCAAATAAAGGATAATTATCAAGTAAGAATAAAAATAATAATATATTGATACCTATTATTATTAATAACCACAACAACAGAAATAATAAAAACAAATAATACTGTTGCTGCTACTACTACCACTATTAAATAATAATAATAATAATAATAATAATAATAATAATAATAATAATAATAATAATAATAATAATAATAATTTGAAATTAAAGTAAGATAATCCAGTGATATTGGCAGATCTGAGGGATCGCCTCCAGGAGGTACAGGAAGATGAAAGACAGCGCGAGCTCTTAAAGAGGTCAAATAAAACCGACGCGTTTCAAAGGAGATTGGGACCAAAGCGCGCGCGCCCCTTCTTCCTTTATTTTCATTTTAAATAAGCCAACGCGACTGATCCCTGTTTTTTTCCCCCGAAAGTCGAGACAGTGAAACCCATAGAATCTGTGACGGGCGGCAGTTGCGATAGCGCGCGAGGACGTTTTCCGGACCTCACAGGCACGGTTAATAAATTGTAACTTTCAGGCGGCACCGTTTAGCCCTTTCTTGAGTGGCGTGGTTGAAGAGGCAGGGTTATCCGCTGCTCTGAGGGCAACCCCCCCGCTGGGTTCGTTTAGGATGAAACCCCGGCTGTCCCGTATTCAAATGGCGGCTCGCGCAGCAGGGGTGATTGGACTTTCACCGCCTCGGGCGCAACATATGCTTCTTCCCATCACTTTAATAGGAATTAGTTCTGGAGACAGCTCTGGTCAAATGTACATTATTCGCCCTCGCTCACATGCAAATGATAAAGAGGAAAATTTTAAATGACTGCCAATACTTTTATATTTATTATATTTATATAATTTCCCAAAAAATAATCTAAGTCGAATTGTAATTGCATGCATGCATGTGTGTGCATTCATATATATATATATATATATGCACATGAAATCGTAATGATATGAAAAATATACATACACACGCACACACATACACAATGCAGTTTTTTAAGTATTTAGACTACGACACAATTTTTGTTGTTTTGGATTTGTACTACAGGATGTTGGCTTTGGAATGAAATAATATCATGAGGTTAAAGTGTAGACTATCAGCTTTATTTTGCAGGTATTTACATCTGTGTGAGAACCATGTAGAAATTGCAACCCTTTTTGACTGAACAATGCCTCCAATTAAGAAAAAAAACCCTTTTCCTCAGTCGAACAGATCAAGAACACTCTCCAGGATGTAGACATAGAGGTGTCGAAGACTAAAATAAAGAGGACTACACCAGCATAACCTCAGAGGGTTCACTGCAAGATGCGAATAACAGTTAAACCGCAAGAACAGAACGTCCAGCTGAGTTTGCAAAAAAAGTATTAACCTGGACCAAACTGATGGAAAGAGAAAAGTGTGGAAGAAAAAAAGGAACTGCTGATGATCCAATGACCCAAACACACCGATGCAACCAAGCAGGTTTTCAGGGCCAGAAAGTGGAATGATCTTGACTGGCCAAGCTAATCACCCGGCCTGAATCCAACTTGCTGAAGACAAGACTGAAGGCAAAACCCCCAAACCAAGCAGAAGCTGAAGATGGCTGCAGTACAGGCCTGGCAGAGCATCACCAGAGAAGGTACACAGCATCTGCTGATGTCTATGGGTTGCAGACTTCAGGCAGTCTTTGAATGCAAAGGATTTGCAACCAAATACTAGAACATGACAACTTTATTGGAGACTGTTCATTTGTCCAATTACTTGGTCTTGTAAAATAGGGGGGAGGATTTATTTAAGAAGTGCTGTAATTCCTACACAGATCTCTGAATATGGATATACATACCCTCAAATTAAAGTCGACAGTCTTCATATTCATTGCTTCATTTCAAATCCAATGTGCTGGAGTACAGAGCCAAAACACATCACAGTCCAAATACTTACAGACAGCACTGTGCTTGTGTGTGTGTGTGTGTGTGTGTGTGAATATTCTTTCATATCATTAAGACATGATAAGATAGAATGGGTAATGTGTATAGGGGACATATAGCTTAATTCACTAATAATACATGTACAGGGCATATACTCTGTAATAACAGAAGTGAGATTATGTACACAATATCCACCCATCATGTTCAGTTTCTGGACACTTCAATGCAAAAGCTAGAGATCATACTCAAAATTATAAAATATTATTCTGGCCTTATTTTATAAGATAACTAAGGAAACTATGCTGTAAAGCGCAGTTTCGGACACAGTTAGATTATACAGGGCGGGTAGCAGCAGGGTCCCACAGCACAGTCTGCAGTGACCCACGAACCTCAGAACTCTGCAGAGGGGAGGCGGGCCTGCACAGCGAGGGGCACTCCGTCACAGGAAATCAAAAAACAAACTCGCCCCTCGGCCCTCGGCCCGATGCCATCGGAGATAATTAAGGCCGAGTTGCGTCAGGACGTGAGGGGGGGGGCAGAGAGGGGTGCAGCCTAATGAAAGGGCCTGCATGCGGCTCGGATGTGCCAGTTATGCCCCGCCCAGCCTGGTGCCAGGTCCCACACAGGGAGGCTCGGCGCAGTGCCCCCCAAAACCGCCCGGCCCCCCCAAACCTGTCCCGGCCCCCTTACACAGCGAGACGCTCCACGTTTCATTCCTGAGTGTGAATGAGTGAGTGACTGAATGAGTGAGTGAGCAAGCCCAAGCAAGGCCAAAAGTGAGAAACTGTGCTCATGTGATTGAAAGTTAATCAGTGAGTGAGTGAGCCCAAGCAAGGCCAAAACGCTGTGCTCAAAGTTAATCAGTAATGGCATCAATCAAAATGGACAGATTGAACAGAGGCCAATGGATAAAATCATAATTAAAATATTTTCCCTCTGAAAGTTGACGGCAATTAATATACTGCATAGAAACGGTCTGATATGAAATATGATCAAATCACAAGGCTTCCACAGCTCAGTCCCACATCCCCATCTCCTCCTTCCCTCCGCAGGTAAATCACCTCAACCGGGGAGCACAATACGCTTAAAAAACTAGCAAGCACTGAGCTATCGTGCTACAATGCTATCGTGCTACAATGCTGTCGTGCTAGCTCTCAGCTCTGACGGCTTCAGCGTTCATCATCTACCTCCAGGCGACCGTCAGAGACTCACTTCCAGTGACATCATTTTCTTAATTTTTCACAATTAATTACTCTTTCCCTCTACGCTCAGAGAACACTAAACCTATTCAGACCCAGCTGCAGCACAGTGTGCTTTATACGCACAATATGAACACAGGAATGAGCAGGAATGAGTGGGGTTATAACTGAGCGCTTTTATTTACTCCTGAGCAATTGTGAGATATGATATTTGATTTTGGAGCAGAGAGGCCTTTAAATGACACCAAGGCTAAAGAGAGTCACCTCACGCATGCACGCACGCACACACGCATGCACACACACACACACACACACACACACACACCTGTCTTGCAGGAAGGATAAGACAGCCGTGTATTTGGTCACTAGGTAACTATGTCCCTAACGCAACAGATTGTTCTCTCTATAGTTTCAGTTGGACAGTAAAAACTTTCTAAGCTCCTTCTTTCTCCTCCCATAACACACGTTAGGCAGCTTCCACCCAAAGCGTGTTAATTTGTTTCTCAGTGATAATTAAATAAATTCGGAGTCATTAAATTAGTCTTTCAGCCGGAGCCACTTCTTATGAATGCAGCCAAAACTCTTCTGTGCCCTAAACTGGGCGAGGGTAATGGGCAGCCGCTAATGACTTTATCATTATTATAGCTATGAGCTGTGTCATAACTACAGCTATGAGCTGTCATAACACCCCCTACCTAACCACCAGCCTGTCTCTGAAAGAAACAGATTTTTACTCATTAATCAATAGGAAAGGGGAATTACAGCACCGAGTAAAGGCTGCTCAAATTAGCAAGAGCGATTCAGCGCTGAAGAGGCCTTGTCCATACGTCTCCTGTCCGTACGTCTCCTGTCCAGATCACTGCTGAAGATGAATAGCAGTGCTCTTCTGCCTGGTCTGGGCAGTGTTTGAATCACATGGCTTTTGGGGAAAGAGCACTCGTGCTTTGTCTTGATTGTAAAGGTTGGCTGGTTTCGCCCACCAGCAATCTTACCTCTCCTCATCAGTCTGAGCTTCAAGGTCATCAGTATCAATTTTCTCTGCCAGACCGAGGTAACGATAATCTTTCGATTTTCCAGCAAATTTTTACCGATACGCGCTCGCCCAGAGCGAAGGACACGTCGCCATGGTCCCCGGATTCCGAACGGGCGGCTCGGAGGCCCGCCCCTCACGGTTGAGTGGCGGTAATCTCACTCATCACCTCCAGCACGACGCTCGGGCGGGGCCAGCGGCTCGAACGCACCAGGGCTCGTTTATTAAAGCTCTGAGTCCTGATTGGATCTCCCTGCCCTCCCTGAGCGCGCTCACTGAAGAGCTGCGCTACCGTGTCAGCCATCTTCCCACGTTCCCCTCCACCACCCGCGCCTCCACCTGTACCTCCTCCTCCACCCGCGCCTCCACCTGCACCTCCTCCTCCACCCGCGCCTCCACCTGCACCTCCTCCTCCACTTCCACCTGCACCCGCGCCTCCACCTGCACCTCCTCCTCCACCCGTGCCTCCACCTGCACCTCCTCCTCCACTTCCACCTGCACCCGCGCCTCCACCTGCACCTCCTCCTCCACCCGTGCCTCCACCTGCACCTCCACCTCCACCCGCGCCTCCTCCTCCACCTCCACCTGCACCTCCTCCTCCACCCGCGCCTCCACCTGCACCTCCTCCTCCACCCGCGCCTCCACCCGCACCTCCTCCTCCACCTCCTCCTCCACCCGTGCCTCCACCTGCACCTCCACCTTCACCCACGCCTCCACCCACACCTCCTCCTCCACCTCCACCTGCACCTCCTCCTCCACCCGCGCCTCCACCTGCACCTCCTCCTCCACCCGCGCCTCCACCCGCACCTCCTCCACCTCCTCCTCCACCCGCGCCTCCACCTGCACCTCCTCCCCCACCTCCGCCTCCACCTGCACCTCCACCTCCACCTCCGCCTCCACCTGCACCTCCTCCTCCACCCACGCCTCCATCTGCACCTCCTCCTCCACCCGCGCCTCCACCCGCACCTCCACCTGCACCTCCTCCTCCACCCGCGCCTCCACCTGCACCTCCTCCTCCACTTCCACCTGCACCTCCTCCTAGGGCTAATGTGACTAGTGGATTTGAAGGAGTTCTAACTAAGCTAACTGAATATCAGCAAAAAATATAACTCATAATTCTGAAATGGATAAAATCTTAGCTGCAGATTGGCAGTGATCCAGACGGGATGATGCTGCTGTTGTGAACATTTGCACGAGGACTTTCACGCTTGAATTAAAGGTTACGCTGTGGATCAGGGGCCAAACTGAAACCACACGATGACTTTAAACAGCATGACCACTGCTCAGGGTCACAAGAGAAGGATTCTGGGAGCTCACCATGGGTTTGATACGGCCTGATCTTTGGCCAGCTCAGACCATTCAACCCATTAGCTTGGCATTGGAATAGAGGAATATTAGTAATATTATTCCCATGGTTTTTCATGAAATGTTCATAAACTATCAACATTCATTCAAGTACTATTTATTATATTGTCCCCCTTAACCTCTTTAATACAGTGCAAAACTGAACACTGTTACTTAACCCCTTTAATACAGTGCAAAACTGAACACTGTTACTTAACCCCTTCGATACAGCGCAAAACTGAACACTGTTACTTAACCCCTTCGATACAGCGCAAAACTGAACACTGTTACTTAACCCCTTTAACGCGATGCCATCTGAACACTGTTACCGCATGACTGGGTCACAAAGAATGAAATAAATCCAGTCAGCCAGCACTCCATAATCATGCAGAGAGAGAGAGAGAGGGACAGAGAGAGAGAGAGAGAGAGGGAGAGAGGGAGAGAGAGAGTGGCTGGGTGTGTGAGGTGGGTCTATGGAAGGAGGAGGAAGGAGAGGCAGATTTTGGGCCTGTCCCGTATAGATTGCCAAACTGATGCTAAACTGTAGAGACACAGCAGCTGCAGTGGGGGGGGGGGGGGGGGGGGGGGGGGGGGGGTTGGGGGGGAGCAGGTCAGGGTTATTAGCAGAAACGCAGCAGAGGTACATCGCTCCCAGCCTCAGACACACATGTGCTCCCGGCACAGTCTCTGCTGCATGGACTTGTGGGTATTGTGCAGAGGCAGGAGCAGAGAACAGCGGTTTAAAAACATGCACCGTGGGTGGGGGCTTTCTGGCACCTACGAACCACAGTGCCAAACCGGCGCGGATAATGAGAAGGTAAGAAGCTGGAGTTCGATTCAGAATACAAAATCTGAATAAATAGAGAAGAGGTGGTAAAAGCAGCCTTTTCTGGCAGCCCGCGTGGAGGCTTTGTGCCCCTGCTGGGGGCCGATCGGCAGCGTCTGGAAGCAGGATCCGCTCTGCTGAAGTCAGCTCCTCAGTTTCATCACAGGCGCTAATTACAGCCCCATTTCATCATCTACAGCGGGGCGGAAAATGTGCTCGGATCACTCAACACCTTTAAAAGCGCTGCCTGAGTCAGTTCCTTCATCAACAGGCAGATTTAGAGAGGATGAGGAAGAGGAGGAGGAGGAGGAGGAGGAGGAGGAGGACTGATGGTTCCGCTCCTCAGAGGAGAGATGAAAATAGTCACCTTTTTATACAAACAAGTCTTTATAAACTAAACCAGGTACGCCTCTCTCAGACTGATTCACTGTATAATAATAAACTAGTGATAAAATAATAACATTGTTATTATTATTATGACTGATAACACACTAATAATATTTATTATTATTATTATTATTATTATTATTATTATTATTATATATAATAATAATAATAATAATCTTGTGCAGAATGCAGAGAACAGACAGAAAGCGGAGGGATGGAGAGAGGGAGCAGGTGGAGGAGCTGGGCTGAAGTTTGTGGCCCCTGGAGGTTTGGAGAGAAGGGCCGCAGGACGGGCCCGTCAGCCCCACAGAGGGGGCACACGCTCAGGCGGAAGCTCAGGATGCGTTTCGGCGGGAAAAGCCCCGGTTTAGGAGGACGCTGAGGTAATGGAAAGGAGATGAGTCTGAGGTAAAGGTAACCCGAGACCATGAGCTCGGAAATGTGTTCTAATGCACTTAAAATGAGTTACTGCCCTGCTTCATGCTTGCATTAATGGGGGGTATTCAAGGACGTCATCAAGAGTGCCTTAAAAAAACAGCAACAACTTTTCAACATGACCTCATTAGCTAACCAAACTGTTTAAAATGAGTAGCTGGTTAAAAAGAAAACAAACCCACACAATGGCCATCAAAAAGGTGCATGTGCTGCTCTTAAGATTCATTCTGTGCGTCTAACTCGGGGAAAGAGGGAATACACTGTTGCTATGGAAAAGCTCAAAGTGAAAAAGAAGAAAAGCACAAAATGAAAAAGAAGAATACTAATCAGAGAGGCAAAAGCACAGGGTTCAGTGCACCCTGTTTGAGATGTTCATTTAAAAACACCTAAAGGTGAACTTTGTGCGATGAAAGCTTGTGTGGTATCTTTTGTTGTATTATTAAAACATTACAGGGCCCTTTGTTTTAAAATTTCTATACTGTGTTTAGAGTCGTCCACACTTGCGAAATCACAACTGGTGCATCTACCCAGACATCTGAGTTTGTGTGTGTGTGTGCGCGCGTGCATTTGTGTACACACTTGTACATGTAAAACAGAAATTGTGATGCGTTGTGTAAAACCAGCACACAGAACTCCATCCGGATGTTCTCAGCTGATGTCATTCCAGCTCTATGCTAATCGCACCATTTCCTTTCAACAAAAGGCCACCTCCCCTTAATTCAGATTCTATTTCAACAACAACGCTCTTCTGTGACTGGCTGCCTTTGGGCAAATTCACAAATTCCACACCCACGTGTGAGGAAGCCGCACAAAGTTTTGATTCCAGCTCTGGAAGTGTTCCTGTCCCATCGGGGTGCGTGTGCAGCACCTGCTGCTCCCATCTCCAGAGCAGCTTCAGATCAGCGGCTGGTTCATCAGCAGAGCAGCGTCTCACACAGGCTTCACAGCCTTTCAAGCCACAGCGTTAAAGAATAAAGAGGAGCTGCATACTTCACTCTCTAGGCTTCTATGAGGTTAAAATGCCAGTGGTACATGTTTCTTTCTTCAGTACAGTGGTCATAAACTGCATGAATATGCAGATTTCTTTAGATATTTAACCAAATCAAAAAAAAAAAAAAAACAACAAAAAACAGGAATTTGACATTAAATGCACATTTCCCTTGACCTCATAAGAGTAGCACAAAGCAGCCATGCACTTAACACACAACACATACAACATATACTATACAACACACACAACATATAACACACAACACACACAATATATAATATACAACACATACAACATATAATATACAACACAAACAACATGTTACAAACCGTAAATAGCACAGCTACTGCACATACCTTTCAGATGTGTGGCCGAGTACAGATCTGTCGCCCCCTAGAGGCAGAGTAAAAGTGAAATGAGTTCCCAAGGCAACCAGGGTCTTTACCTTGGTAAACCAATCATATTCCTAGTTGCACGTGGACCCACAAGAGGCCATGTGGCTCAGGTCTACAGAAACTCATTTGAGTCAGTGAGTACAAATTCCTAGACCAGGTTATTATGATGTAATACTTTCTTACATGTATTACATTTTATTAATAATTTAGAACACAATATGAACATATTCATGTATTGGAGGGAAACTCTGGACCAGTGAGGAGTGACTGTGTGAGGGGAGGAGCCAGAAGTGAAAGTTTCATTCTGATTGGGTGGTTGTTAAGGATGCAACCTGAATGAGCTGGATATTTGTGAGTGAGTGTATGTGTGTGTGTGTGTGTGTGTGTGTGTGTGTGTGCGTACACTGAGTACACTGGATAATAATAAGTCCCAAAGTTGCACACATCTGTGAGACAAATGCAATTACAGAAAAGACCAGGCCAGTTAATTTGACAACAACTGAGTATGCAAACATTTAGAAAAGCAGGAAATGAGTATGTAAAAAAAATTATAAATACCTAAACATTTAGAAATGTAATAATGGAGTATGTAAACTATTATAAATACAGCAAATTAACATGTCAACATCGAGAAAAGCAGCAACTAAATAAAAGTGTGCCCTGGGTTTTCTGTCATCTGGAATTCTGTAATGAATTCATATGAGCTATGAGAGCGGACAGAGGGGAAATTACCTGGGAGCGGGACTATCCTGCACGGACACCGCTGATTAGAGAGCGCTTCCTGCTCAGACCACTTCCAAATACTTTACTAGCAGGAGGTCCCTTTCCAGCCAGCCCAGCTTAATCAGCGCCACTTGCCTCTGAGCTGCGGTCCATCTGCAAAACAACAACTGAGACAAAGCGCTTCTTTACTCTGAGAACAACAGCCAGCTGCAGTACAATTTCAGCCCAACGTGAATCCCGGATTACTGCGGGGAAGAAAAAGAGAGTTTGTTGCAGGGATTTGAAAAGGTGGCATTTTATGGCGGCATCTCGATTAGTAATGCAATACCAAGAACAAAAAAAACCACATCGGCTTGTGAACAAGGCTGCAGAAGCTGCACGGACAGGAGAACCGCAGAACGGCTCACACGTTTACAGGGAAATGTGCCACCTACTGTACAGCCCAAATCTAGTTTGTTATTTTTTATTCTCATTTTCAGTGAAGATTACCCACTCAATAAAAAATATGTAAGAATATAAACAACTGTAAGTGCTGTGTGTGTCATTTCAGCCTTCAGACCTGTTGGTTTTTAAACAGGATCTTGTAGATTACAGGACATGTTATGAATAAAAACACAGGCTAGCCAGCCTCCCCATTTTCAAATAGTTTTGTTAAAGGTTCTACAACAGCACAGACTTACAGCCCTGCCTCCACACACAGAGCTCATAGTACCATCCTAATTTCCTGCTGAAAGATCTAGACTGGATATGTCAGGCAGACAGACAGACAGACGGACAGTCAGACAGACAGTCAGACGGACAGTCAGACAGATGGACGGATGGACAGACAGATGGACGGACGGACAGACAGACAGACGGACGGACGGACGGACAGACAGACAGACAGACGGACAGAGTCAGACAGACGGACCCATCCTAATCTACGCTATAAGAGCACTGCTGAGAGATCTAGACTGGAGATGTCAGATGAGGGACGGACGGACGGACAGACAGACGGACAGACAGACGGGCAGACATACAGTCAGACAGACAGACAGATGGACAGACAGACGGGTATGGGAGGTGAAGGGTGGCTCACGGATCCCGGTGGGATGTGATGACTTGTGACTGGCGGCCGAGTTGCCTGTGACGCGGACGGCACGTGAGGTTCCCATCTGCAGCACCGGGGTCCTCCCCCCAGCCCCCACCCCCCCCCCCCCCCAGCCTCCTTAACCCCCCCAGCCCCCACCACCACATCCGCGAAAGGCATCCCAGCATCCCAATACCACCGAGGGGGGGGGGCTGGGGACCCCTCTCACTCGTCCCCCAAATGCTTCTGACAGTGTTCACAATCGCTCCCTGCCTGCGGTGCTGCTGGGTGTCACTCAACATAAACAAAACAAGCGCATTACCCCCCAGATACAGAAATGCCACAGGACCAAGGGCAAGGAGGAGGAATAACCCTGCCAACCCCCCCCCCCCCAAAAAAAAACACAGAGCCACTAAAAGGGTATCGCCAGAGGAGGGGGGGGGGGTTGGCTGCTCCTGACCCCCCGGTCAGAGCAAGAGAACAATGAAAATCAAAAAAGCAAAAATGAATATTATAGATTTGACATGTGCTTGGACATGAACAAGCAACATGACTGTAACTTCTCAAAAATTAATAAATATTTTTGAGATCACTGCTTTTGGAGTTGTTGCTGTACTTCATATTAACTGGAGATTTGCAAATTGTTTTAGCAAATTAAATCTCACGAAAGTATTTACTTTGAAAAACAGTCCAATGTTTATTCTGTCCAGCCAAAAACTAAATACAGGGCTAGTTATTATATTTACCAGCTTTATTCAAAAAGCAAGAAAGAAAGAAAAGCTTTGATATGACTTAAAATAAATATTCTGTGTAATTACATCTGTACAATAAAATAATTAGTCAAGTTTTCTGCTACTACTACTCCTGCTACTCCTACTACTACTGCTACTGCCTACTACTACTACTACTACTACTACTACTACTACTACTACTACTACTACTACTACTACTACTACTACTAATAATAATAATAATAATAATAATAATAATAATAACAACAACAACAATAATAATAATAATAACAATAATAATAAAGGAAGGCCCCAGTCACATGCTTTGCCTCGGTAAGGTCAGGGCATAATTCCGTTCCGAGGGAAAGTTCTTAATTCCAGACCTCTGCATTTCCGCACAATTTCCTGCGGAATGAAGTTTAAATATCCGCTAAATCCTCCCCAGGTTTTCTTCCCAGGC
Source organism: Anguilla japonica (assembly GCA_025169545.1). Classification (NCBI taxonomy): domain Eukaryota; kingdom Metazoa; phylum Chordata; class Actinopteri; order Anguilliformes; family Anguillidae; genus Anguilla; species Anguilla japonica. The sequence continues at coordinate 62,836,097 of CM045888.1, read as the reverse complement.
TTGAGCTCGAGCCCCATCTCTGCTCTCACAGAACACTACTGAGCCACAGCCCCATCTCTGCTCTCACAGAACACTACTGAGCCAGAGCCCCATCTCTGCTCTCACAGAACACTACTGAGCTCGAGCCCCATCTCTGCTCTCACAGAACACTACTGAGCTCGAGCCCCATCTCTGATCTCACAGAACACTACTGAGCCACAGCCCCATCTCTGCTCTCACAGAACACTACTGAGCCAGCGCCCCATCTCTGCTCTCACAGAACACTACTGAGCCAGAGCCCCATCTCTGATCTCACAGAACACTACTGAGCCAGAGCCCCATCTCTGCTCTCACAGAACACTACTGAGCCAGCGCCCCATCTCTGCTCTCACAGAACACTACTGAGCCAGAGCCCCATCTCTGCTCTCACAGAACACTACTGAGCCAGCGCCCCATCTCTGATCTCACAGAACACTACTGAGCCAGCGCCCCATCTCTGCTCTCACAGAACACTACTGAGCTCAAGCCCCATCTCTGCTCTCACAGAACACTACTGAGCCAGCGCCCCATCTCTGCTCTCACAGAGCACTACTGAGCTCGAGCCCCATCTCTGCTCTGACAGAACACTACTGAGCCACAGCCCCATCTCTGCTCTCACAGAACACTACTGAGCCAGAGCCCCATCTCTGCTCTCACAGAACACTACTGAGCCAGCGCCCCATCTCTGATCTCACAGAGCACTACTGAGCCAGAGCCCCATCTCTGCTCTCACAGAACACTACTGAGCCAGCGCCCCATCTCTGCTCTCACAGAACACTACTGAGCCAGCGCCCCATCTCTGCTCTCACAGAACACTACTGAGCCAGCGCCCCATCTCTGCTCTCACAGAACACTACTGAGCCAGCGCCCCATCTCTGATCTCACAGAACACTACTGAGCTCGAGCCCCATCTCTGCTCTCACAGAGCACTACTGAGCCACAGCCCCATCTCTGCTCTCACAGAACACTACTGAGCCAGCGCATTTTTCAGCAGGAACAGCACACAAAATGGCCGTGCAGCGACAGGACGGAGCAGCATAGACCCATTAATGCTCGTGTGTTTCCCCTGATTGAGGTTCCAGGCCTTGTGGTCCGTTTCGGTTTCAACACAGCGGCCAAAGATCAATGAACCAAGCTCACCTTCATCACTGGCTGTCCAGAAACACTCCTACAAACACGCTCCAACCTTCAGAAAAACATCATGTCGCCCTTGGAGGATTTGTTGTGGCTTGAAGGTTATGAGGTGATCTGGGGTGTCAGAAGCAGGGCATAATCGACTATTCTTCAGCAGCACAGAGCAGAAAACTGCAGTTTTCACTTAAAAACACAATAGAACA
>CM045888.1:62787242-62829742 GCA_025169545.1 Anguilla japonica | reverse complement strand
GTTTTAAATTGTTCAACACAGCATTAGAATAATCTCACTCTGTGGTAGCCGCACTACACATTGGCAAATAAATGCTTATGAGAACTTCAGCATATCAGGACGAAGTGTATGAACACACGACTCCCGCTTTATTTCATATAAGAGTGGACAGAATTCATCTGTTCCATATGTAACAATATTTGCTCATCAACTGCCGATATGGCTGGCAAAATATGTCCGCGGAATAACAGAGGAAGCGTTCACTTAAATTAGTCATACAGCGAAATCCAGACTGAAAAGAGGACTAAAATAATAATGAGCAGAGGAACAGAGTAAGATAAAAATCAGAAGAGCAATTCGCAGAACAGACGCACAGGCCAGAAAGCATTAGCCACAAAGCACAAACAGGAAGCTGGACTCAGATCAGCGTGATAAGAACTCCAGATGCAGGAACCGAGTCCGGCTGAGCTAAACTCAATCAAGGCCATCTGCGCCTGTCACTGCCGCAACAGCCTCTGGACCCGGTTCAATCTAACCGCAATGGGTGCCCTCACTTTATTTTCCCTAAAGATATTTTTTTAGAAAAGCGTTTCTTAAAAAACATTTTCAGAATCGTACTGGAACATTGTGGGGCATAACGTAAAGAAGAGGAGCTCTGAGCAGCTGCTAGTGTGTAAGAGCTGAGAGTAAAGAGACCCATTCAGAACCCGGGTCAGGAGCAGCAGGGAGCAGAACCCGGGTCTGGAGCAGCAGGGAGCAGAACCCGGGTCTGGAGCAGCAGGGATCAGAACCCGGGTCTGGAGCAGCAGGGAGCAGAACCCGGGTCTGGAGCAGCAGGGAGCAGAACCCGGGTCTGGAGCAGCACTGAGCAGAACCCGGCTGAGAGGCAGTAGTTCGACTGGACCTGGGTCTTTAGCTCTGCAGTGAGTACAGAAAGGATATCCAGGAATCATGTTTCAGAAGTGGCTTGTCACTGTTACTCTACCCACTCTAATCTCCTGACATGGCGGTCGGACTGATCTTCCTTCTGCTGCTCACTCACTGCGTTTCACATGCAGTGTTGGGCGGTGTGGCAGTGGGGGGGTGGGGCAGTGCGGGGGTAGGGGGGTGGGGGGTGGGCGGTGTGGGCGGTGGGGGGGGTGGGGGGGGGGGGGGGGGTAGGGGGGGTGGGGGGGGGGGGGGGGTGGGGGGGGGGGGGGGGTGGGGGCAGTGGGGGGGGGGGGGGGGGGGGGGTGTGGGGTGGGCGGGGGGGGTGCGGGGGGGGGGGGGTAGTGGGGGGTGGGGGGTGTGGGCGGGGGGGGGGTAGGGGGGGGGGGGGGGGGGGTGGCAGTGGGGGTGGGGGGTAGGGGGGGGGGTGGGGGGGGGGGGGGGGGGGGGGGGGGGTGGGGGGGGGGGGGGGGGGGGGGGGCGGTGGGGGGGGGGGGGGGGTAGGGGGTAGGGGGGGGGGGGGGGGGGTGGGGGTGGGGGGGTGGGGGTGGGGGGTAGGGGGGGTGGGGGGGTGGGGGGGTGGGGGTGGTGGTGGGGGGGGGGGGGGGGGGGGGTAGGGGGGTGGGGGGGGGGGGTGGTAGGGGGGGGGGGTAGGGCGGTGGGGGGGGGGGGCAGTGCGGGGGGGGGGCGGTGGGGGGGGTGGGGCAGTGGGTGGTAGGGGGGGGGGGGTAGGGGGGTGGGGGGGGGGGCGGGTGGGGGGTGGGGGGGGGGGGGGGGCAGTGAGGGGGTGGGGGGGTAGGGGGGGTGGGGGGGTGGGGGGGGTGGGGGGGGGGGGGGGGGGGGGTGGGGGGGGGGGGGGGGGGGTAGGGGGGTGGGGGGTGGGGCAGTGGGGGGGGGGGGGGTGGGGGGGGGTGGGGCGGTGGGGGGGGGGGGGGTGGGGCAGTGCGGGGGTGGGGGGGTGGGGGGGGGGTAGGGGGGGTGGGGGGGGTGGGGGGGTGTGGGGGGGGGGGGGGGGGGTGGGGCAGTGCGGGGGTGGGGGGGGTGGGGCCGTGTGGTGGGGGGGGGGGGGGGGTAGGGCGGTGGGGGGGTGGGGGGGGGGGGGGGGGGGTTTGTGGGGGGGGGGGGGGGGGGTAGGGGGGGGGGGGGGTGGGGCAGTGCGGGGGTAGGGGGGTGGGGCGGGGGGGGGGGTGGGGGGGCAGGCGGGGGGGGGTGAGAGATGCGGGGGGGGGGGGGGGGGGTGTGGGGGGGGGGGGGGGGGTGGGGCGGTGCGGGGGTGGAGGCTCAGAGAGATCACAGGTAGCTGTTTATGCTGGACCGTTACGTAACGTGATTATTTTGGGTCAGGTCATTTTTTAAGCGGGGCCTCCTGGATAAATTGATCCCATTCTGCACCAGGCCCTTCGGCAGAAGTTAGCCAATTACACGCCTGAATTCTGGGGTCCGCTTCTCTGTCCAAATTCTTTCCTGAAGACACCTTCCCTCAAACCATACTCTCCCAATCCCCCCTACCCCACCCTCCGACCCCACCCCACCCCCCATTCTGCTACCACTAATGCATGCATTCACATGCCCCTCCCAATACTACTAATTAAACCCTTGTAATCTCAGTATGGGGGGGGGGGTTGATGACCCCCTCTGTTGTGACCTCCTGTACAGCCAGGCTTCTGACCCAGCATGTAAATACAGCACCAGGTTCTAAAGAAAGGAAAAACAGGGAGGTCAAAAAAGGCTAAATGCAAAGATGTAAAGGAAAGTGGAGCCATGAATAGTTCTTCAATGTGAACCTCAAAGTGCGCCACAGTTAGACTGAACAGACCCCACTGCAGTTAGACTGAACAGACCCCACTGCAGTTAGACTGAACAGACCCCACTGCAGTTAGACTGAACAGACCCCACTGCTCCCTGCTCCAGACGGCAGCCACCGTGTGAACAAATCACATTCATAAAGGAAAAAAGAAAATTAAATTTAAAAAAAAGAATTCACATCATCCCCATAAAGAACAGGACACACCTTGTAACAGGCGTGCCAGGTTCAATTCAAATTCAATATGCCAGAGAGAGCTGAGGCCTTATCAGATTGTCACACTTGACGCGGTGCCATTGTGCCGTATGGAGGAAGGCACAATGTGCGGCGGTACCTCTGGCCCTGGGACTGTCTGCAGCACCTTGAACTCCTGCACACCCTGATTGCCAATTGTTACCCGGTCCCAGCCGAGCCGAGGAGCAGAGATCAAACGAGATTGGATTTCCTCCGCGCTGCACAGCCTACGGTGGGCGCTCGGGCATGCTCTCCTTTTGAAGATGTTCTGCCGGAGTTTTTATTTTTTATTTTTTTGAGACGGAAGGAAAATAAGAGGGGAATCACTAGGTTTGTCAAGGAACAGTTGTTATACTTTAATTTCCTTTTAAGGGGCAAATATTAATCCATGGAGCAACTTAAATTAAGTTTAGAGAGACAATGTTTTTTTTGTTTGTTTTAAAGTCTTCTGTTTAAACCATGTCTTGGGTGTTTTTAGTGAGCAAGTACAAACTGTACTTGTTAACCTCAAGTCAAATAAGGAACATAAAAAATGACAAATATTGAACGAAAACGGGACAAGTGCTTGTTATATTGACCAATTATTCTCAACGTTCTGCCAGTGTAACTTGTTCACCTGGCTCTAGAACAACCTGCACACTGTCCAAAGAGAGAACTGAACACCAGACAGCAGGAGTGTTGCCACCCCAGCTGCCCCGTGCCAAATACAATGACAATGTGGTTACTCTGTGTTACCAATGTGATTCTTACAAATTTTTTAAATATGCCAAGATGTTACCACTAGTGTGTGGGAAGTATTCTGACTCAGTGAAGTGTGGAACATTCCCCACTCTGGCCCAGCTATGGCATGTTTAAAAACTGGGGACAACATGAGCTTTGAAATACGCCCTGACATTCTGTCCTTCAAATGTCACAGACTCAGGCATTGTGATGTCACAAGACTCAGGGTGGGGCTTTCTGCTGGCCCTCATTTATAACAGCCAAACAGTTTGTGAGTGTCCAAAAGCCACCCACAGGTTTTTGTTTTTTGTTTTTTTTTTTTTTTAGAGTTCTTTATGATCTGAAAGTTGAAGATGAGAAAGCTACCGTATAAATAGTGTGAAATTTATTTTTTGAGCACTTGGGGTCATTAACTGGTAACACTAGATAGGTACATTGTGATGACACCGGCAGGCCCAGTCAATGTCAGCTTCATTAAAAGGCACCAGGATGAGGACATGTGAGAATGTGTGTTGGGGAGCGGATGTGTGAGAATGTGTGTTGGGGAGCGGACGTGTGAGAATGCGTGTTGGGGAGCGGGTGTGTGAGAATGCGTGTTGGAGGAGCGGATGTGTGAGAATGCGTGTTGGGGAGCGGATGTGTGAGAATGCGTGTTGGGGAGCGGATGTGTGAGAATGTGTGTTGGGGAGCGGACGTGTGAGAATGCGTGTTGGGGAGCGGATGTGTGAGAATGCGTGTTGGGGGGAGCGGATGTGTGAGAATGCGTGTTGGGGAGCGGGTGTGTGAGAATGCGTGTTGGGGAGCGGATGTGTGAGAATGCGTGTTGGGGAGCGGATGTGTGAGAATGCGTGTTGGGGAGCGGATGTGTGAGAATGCGTGTTGGGGAGCGGATGTGTGAGAATGCGTGTTGGGGAGCGGATGTGTGAGAATGCGTGTTGGGGAGCGGATGTGTGAGAATGCGTGTTGGGGAGGGGATGTGTGAGAATGCGTGTTGGGGAGCGGATGTGTGAGAATGCGTGTTGGGGAGCGGATGTGTGAGAATGCGTGTTGGGGAGCGGATGTGTGAGAATGCGTGTTGGGGAGCGGATGTGTGAGAATGCGTGTTGGGGAGCGGATGTGTGAGAATGCGTGTTGGGGAGCGGATGTGTGAGAATGCGTGTTGGGGAGCGGATGTGTGAGAATGCGTGTTGGAGGAGCGGATGTGTGAGAATGCGTGTTGGGGAGCGGGTGTGTGAGAATGCGTGTTGGGGAGCGGATGTGTGAGAATGCGTGTTGGGGAGCGGATGTGTGAGAATGCGTGTTGGGGAGCGGATGTGTGAGAATGTGTGTTGGGGAGTGGATGTGTGAGAATGCGTGTTGGGGAGCGGGTGTGTGAGAATGCGTGTTGGAGGAGCGGATGTGTGAGAATGCGTGTTGGGGAGCGGATGTGTGAGAATGTGTGTTGGGGAGCGGATGTGTGAGAATGCGTGTTGGGGAGCGGATGTGTGAGAATGCGTGTTGGGGAGCGGATGTGTGAGAATGCGTGTTGGGGAGTGCAGGTGTGTATCTGTGCGATACGCCAGCCATGACTAATGCATCACGGAAACCTCTGGAACAGAGGTTCACAAGCAGTGTAGCCTGCCTGACGCCATGGCCGGCAAGCTCAGCAGATCAAAGCTAACCGTGAGGAGAGGCCAAAATCAATCTGAGAGGGGCGTACCCCCCTCACATAAACACCCCCCCCCCTCCGAGACGTGTACCCCTCCACTGGCTGATGTAATCAGACAGACCCATTTTAGTGTTGCTTATAGTGATTATTTAGTCATATACAATTATTTAGTGCTTCTTCTGTGATTCTATGGAGAAGAAAAATAGGTTAATGACATTTAGTTTCAATGGCTGCATCCGCCCAGCAGGGGCAGCAGAGAGCAGGGTGACAGAGGGAGGTGCCCAAAGCTGGGACTGGGTAACAGCTCTCTACCTGCACCCCCGCCCACGCACCCAAATCTAGCAAACAGACAAAAATACATTCTAGGACGTTCGCACTCTGTAAGGGCATGTAGAATCTGAGAGAAAGTTCTGACTAAATCATAAAAATACATTTTCTAGGGCCCCGTATAACTAAATCTTTAAGAGGAGTAAAATCATTTTAAATACATGCCCAAGCTCTGTTCATATGTGAATGATGACTGTCAATGATGACAGAAGATGGGACACCGTGCTGCAGAGACAATCACTGTCACGTTTCTCTAAATAAGAAAAACTATCATCTGAGGTATGAACACTTCACAGTGGCCTTGCTGTATAAAGACACTTCATTCTTTTAAACCGCACAAATGGAAAGACAGTGCCAGCTGTCTGAGAGAACGTTTCATACATCAGTGAAATACGTTTGATCAAAGCAAATAAGAACAGCTGTAGTAATGATAACTATTATTAACCTCCTACATTACAGATTACTGTATGTTTACCTCAGGGCAAAAAAAAAATCAAATTTATATTTCAACTTAATATCACCACGGATATTGCTTTTATAGGTTTACGTTTCTCATTTGAGTAGAGTAAAGCTGCACGGCAAGGTTTAATCATTCACTTATCGAGGCAGCCAGCTAGCTGGCTAAACAGCCGCACACCGCGCATTAGCCTTGTGGAATATGGAAATGAGCAGAGGAGCAGATAACCTGGAGACAGGACTCAGACCCCCGCAGGGCCGGCCCAGGAGGGAGGGAGCTGCAGTAAACTCATTTCCTCGCCAGTCAAGGTGTTTAAAAACCTGGCCGACAACTCGCTGCTCACATCCAGCCAATTTCAGCCCATTCCAGTTTATTCACACCATTCAGCCAATTTCAGCCCATTCCAGTTTATTCACACCCGTCTCCAAGAGTGCAGATTTACAACTGAAATGCAAACAATAACTGAGACAGAGGCCTGGATTCAGCAAACATCTCTTACTGGTTCTGACGACAAATAACGCTAATTACATTAATTACAAAGCACTGGCAACTTTAAACGTACTGGCAAATTTGTAGGGAAGTGTTTGGTTTTGTCATCAAAAGTTCAGCATTAACAAAGTTAACTTGCAAAAACAGTTGTAGAAGTAAAAAACAGTTGTAGCACTGAATTAATGTGTGAGAGAGAGAGAAAGAGGGAGAGAGAGAGAGAGAGAAAGAGAGGGAGAAAGAGAGAGAAGAAATAGTGAGAGTCAGTCAATGGGCCTGACCAAGACAGCCAGCGTTCCCTACACCTGTAGACTCACCAGCCTTCGAAGTAAGGCTAATGCTAGTCTTCACAGACTGAGCCGCTCTACAGTCTTTACTGACTGAGCCGCTCTATAGTCTTTACTGACTGAGCCGCTCTATAGTCTTTACTGACTGAGCCGCTCTATAGTCTTTACTGACTGAGCCGCTCTATAGTCTTTACTGACTGAGCCGCTCTACAGTCATTACTGACTGAGCCGCTCTATAGGGCCCTGCCTGCGCTCGTAGTGAGAGTCTTTACTGACTGAGCCGCTCTACAGGGCCCAGACTGCACTCATGGTGAGAGTCTTTACTGACTGAGCCGCTCTACAGGGCCCAGCCTGCACTCATGGTGAGAGTTTTTACTGACTGAGCCGCTCTATAGGGCCCAGACTGCACTCATAGTGAGAGTCTTTACTGACTGAGCCGCTCTATGGGATCCCTACCCTCACAAGAAATTAATAATGAAATAATAACAGGCCTGTATGAGGAGAAATGGGGACTAAAATGCATCAGTGTCATGTAACACCAGCTCCCTCCGGATACCTGAAGGTTTGAGTGAAACTATTTAAAGGGTAATAAGAGTTAAAAACTGACGGAATAATCTGCAAAAATGAAAATGATTGCCTTCTCTGTATTACTGCTTGCTTTGGTGTATTTATTAAATGTCCTGTATAATCACGTCAACCTGATTTTCCTGTGAGGAGGGCGAGGAGCCCTGATCAGGTAAGTGCCTTCATCCCCTCTCCGTTTCACTGGAAATGTTTGTTAGAAAGTGTTATCCAGGATCCAATGAGCACATTTAAAGGTCTAAGGCATGGATCGATCATTGGAAGAAACATTATCATGCCCGTTTGCAGGTCCAATGTTGATGTTGTTCATCATTACAGTGAAGTGTATAATAAATATAAAGGCTTATTTATTACCTAGAATCACAAAAACAGTTAGATGTCGCAATACAAATATATTGCACTTATTTTATTTAAAATCACCAAAAGAGCCAATAAACTGGTAATTGGCTAATCACTACATAACTAATTGCAAGTCACATTGCTTCAAATCTGCTTTAAAAAACTGTGGGGAAGAAACTGAACTTTGCTGCAAAATAAGTCGAGGGAAAAATGAAGCACTAATTAAGAAAAGCCAGGATTTTATGCAAATGACTTTTTGCAGAAGATATTCTAATGAATGTGCCTGGGGTCGACGGCGCGCTGGTGAGCTGACAGCTGGCTGGGAGGAAGGTCAGACAGAAGCAGGCAGGCGGAGAGTAATCCTTCAGATTGGCAGTTCTGCCCCCTGGTCACTGCTTGATTATCTCCCAAATTGCTGTATTTCACAGAGATAATGATTTTTTATGGTCATGGACTTGAAGACAACTGCCATATCCCCAGGGTTAGCATGCAAGGAGACGCTGCTGAGCCTTTCCGCTCGCAAAAAAAGAAGCTACTTTAGTATTCCGAAAAAGAGAAGGCACGCCGAAAATGTGAGGACATGCTGAGTGCGTGCTAACACGCTAACGTGGCTAACGTGGCCAACGTAGCTAACATGGCTGTGCTTAGTGTGTGTGCGCATGCTAACGCGGCTAACGCGGCTAACGCTAACGCGGCTGTGTACGCGTGTGTGCATGCCAACACGGCTATCGCAGCTAATGCAGCTGCGCTTAGTGTGTGTGTGTGCATGTTAACACGGCTAACGCAGCTAACATAGCTGTACTCAGTGTGTGTGTGTGTGTGTGTGTGTGTGTATGCTAACACGGCTGTGCTTAGTGTGTGGGTTGCTAACATGGCTATGGTAGTGTACAGTGTGCGTTGTCATTTTAAAAATGCAGAAATAGATTAAGCAATGCTCTACATGTTCAAGACAAACATTTCGAGCAACAAAAATACATTTCATCACATCTGATATGTATGGTAATGATAAAGCTAATTTTCCTCCAGATGAGATGCTTGCTGTTGCAGCAGCATTCCTGCGCATTTCCACCATAACAGTGATCATTATTAGACTCATAATTAAATGTCTGTCCATATGTGGCATTTTTAAATTAATTGATTCTGCTTGATGACTAAAATCCTGAAGCATTTCTGTCGCATTTCTGGTTTCTGTCCTAATAGGTGTTCCAGCAGGTGACCTCTAACCTGCAGGCCTCTCGTAGGCTGCAGACGTGCTGGTGTAGCCGCTGAGAGCTCATAAACAGAATCCGCCATTTTTAGAGCCGCTCCCAGCAGTGCACTAACACGGGGGGAGGGGCTACGTCCTCAGGGTCCACGGTTCAAGGGCCAGGCCAAATGAATACATATGATCAGGTAATTGATGCATTTAACATACTAAGTAATATACATTAGGGTAGTGGGAAGGAGGGGCTCAGGAGGGGGTCACACCATTTCCCCCATAATCAGTGTGTGAAATCAGAGGGGGTCCAATAGGAAAGAGGGTGGGGCCATTGTAAAGCCACGCCCTCTCTACATCACACTGTTTGATGGGACTTCAATACCCACACTACTCTTGAGTTTGCTGTTGTTTCAGTTAATTCCTTGCAACTGCAATAGAGCTATCAATCAGTAATCAATACCAGGAGTTTTCTGATTGGTTGGCACGTTATTTCCTCTTCCTGCCAGCATGCTGGTCACATGAGGACAGGCTGTGAACCAGAAAAGATCCCACCAGCCATGCCAAGATATTCACTCACAAGCCCAAAATCTTTATTGCATTTTTAAAGCAGGTAATCATGGATATTGTAAACATAGGCAATCATGGCAGAGATATTCTTTTTAACGATCCAGAGCATTTGAGTCTTCTCACTATAATTAGCATTTTTTTTTCAGGTTATGAAAATATCAGTGATGCTTCAGATTATAATTAACCTAATTTAGACAAAGGAAAACACTACCCCTAGGGTAAGAAGAAGTGTACGGTGTGGTGGATCACATTATGCGTCCAGAAAAGTGAATAAATTTGTATTTTGACATCTCATCTCCCAACAAGCAGAGATATTATAAGATACTATAGCACCTTCCTGTCTCTGAAGGTACCAACACACAGCGTACTGAAATTCATTCCAGCTCCAGACAGGCTCACGTCCAGCGTTTTAATAAAGAGATATTCCTGTGAAGATATCTAATATGCATGCTAAGCCTGCCATGGAGATGGGGGAAAATAAAAACATATTTTTAAAGGTGCACCCAAAAGAAAAAAAGGAGGAACTTTGCGGCCGGCTTTGGACAGGAAATGTGGATGAATAATTTATGGAACGTTGTTGTAATGTTCACCCTGCTACCTCCAGGCCGTGACTAAAGGTCGCCATGGCAGCGGACTGCGGCGCATACTAATGAGAGGGGCTGGCGTCTGTGAGCCCGCCCCCTTAGGGCACAGCACGAAACAACGCCCTGACCAGCGACACACACACACACACACACACACACACACACACGCACGCACAGCACGAAACAACGCCCTGACCAGCGACACACACACACACACTCACACACACACACAAACGCACGCACACACACACGCAAAATAATGCCTGCTGACCAGCGACACACACACACATACACAGGAAATAAAATCATGTGATAGTGTTTCATCCAATAAGGGGTTGACCGGCACTGACCGGAAGGTGGTGGCAACTGTTATTGCAGCCGGTAACAGGCTTTGCAGTGGCACTGGTGCCTCGCGCTGTCCAGACATTACCATTACATAAACACGCGCCCGCATCCCTCTCTGATCTAACAAAGCTACTAACATTAGCTACAGGTTTAGTCTGGTAGCCAGTTAGCTAACGTTAGCTACAGATCTAATCTGGTAGCCAGTTAGCTAACAATAGCTACAGATCTAATCTGGTAGCCAGTTAGCTAACGTTAGCTACAGATCTAATCTGGTAACCAGTTAGCTAACATTAGCTACAGATTTAATCTGGTAGCCCGTGTGCTAAGGTTAGCTACATATTTAATCTGGTAGCCAGTTAGCTAACCTTAGCTACAGATATAATCTGATAGCCAGTTAGCTAACCTTAGCTACAGATATAATCTGATAGCCAGTTAGCTAACATTAGCTACAGATCTAATCTGGTAGCCAGTTAGCTAACATTAGCTACTGATCTAATCTGATAGCCAGTTAGCTAATGTTAGCTACTAACCTTCCACCTTACCACACAACCAAAGTACGCTGCATGGAGCATGCAAAACTGTGTCAAACGCTCTGGTTTAGACTGAGCAAAACTGTGTCAAACACTCAGGTTTACACTGTGAAAAACTGTGTCAAACGCTGAGGTTTAGACTGAGCAAAACTGTGTCAAATGCTCAGGTTTAGACTGTGCAAAGCTGTGTTATGCACAAAGCATCATAAATGATAAAGTGCAGGGCCAAGCCAGTGGACCCAGCATAACTGTGGTTTCCCTGTAAATATCTCAGACATTCAGCTCTGCAGTATTTCATAAAGATCACTGCTGGAGTCTCAGTAATGCTCTCCTCTCTTACTCACCCACAAAAATGTCAAACTCATGCCTGCTATTTTGAAGAATGCATGTAAATAACCATGTATATATGAATATATATTTATACACACACACGCACACAAATAAATATCAGGCTGAAGTATGAAGCAGACAGTGATATGGCTCTGTTCTGGAGCTCTGTCACAGAGGAGACGGATGCGCTGTTTTATGTAGTGAATGATCCGTCGTCACTCTGTGGAGTTTTGCATACCTGCTGTCACGCAGCTGATGGAGTGATTCATCTCTCCAGCGCTGAGGGGCAGAGGGAGACTCCACAGCTGTATCCTGTCGGCCCCCAATAAATTACCTTCCCTCTTCTTTATCTCCCTCCCTTCCATCAGTGGGGCGGGGGCGGAGTCTGACCACTGCTGACTGGCAGCTGAGATCATCAAAGCTGCCATTACACCCAACCGTTTACCTGCCGGAGTGGAAACTACAGTCACAAAAAAGCAAAAATAACCCATCAAAATCCACAATGACAATGTCAATCATAAATAAAATTCTGCTTCATTTCTCTGAACTGGTGAATTATTAAATACCTCAGAACTGTTAGTGAAAGCTATGGACAAATGATTTCAAAATTAAGGGAAGGACTCTAGAATAGTGTCAATTCCTCAGACCCATATGGTTGGTTGGAAGCCTCAGCACTGCCTCTGTGATTGGTCAGAAGCCTCAGAACTATGTCTGTGATTGGTCGAAAGCCCCTGAACGGACTCTGCGATTGCTCTGATGCCCCTGGGTGCTCCTAATGTTATTTCCCCAAAACTGCTCTGCCTCTCTGACCAGCACACAGGTGGCACTTTTACCTGAGACAGGTGCAGGACGGGGTCAGGGGTCGGGGGTCAGGGGTCACTCTGCCACACACGGCGATCTCTCCCCAGGTGCGTCAGGCTGTAAAACAACACTCTGATGATGATGAGGATTCTTCTGTGATTTACAGTATAGCCAACAAGTCAACTCAGAAAAACAAAGTTATTCAGACAGATACACGTTCTGTTAACACACAGTATACTGTGCAAGAAGGACATTTGTTATATTTTCACATATTAGTTCATTACTGTTTATACATTTGTCTTGTTTAAGCAGTCCCAGTAACTAAACTATGATACTACACAATATTCTGATGTTTACTGGAATACATATCTAAATAGAATATATTCAATTTTTAAGTAGAGTTTACTTATAATAGAGTACTGTACCTCTCCACATAATCTGTGTAAGTGCATAAATAATCATGCACAAATAATACATTATTTTTGCATTAATCTTCCAGGGGTTTCATTAACTGAATCTGTACCCAGTCATAGACCTTCATTTGGGAGAAGAACCAACAGTGTGTGAATCAGTACGGAATAAAGACATTGATTTTTAAAGATACTGAACCCTGGGACATACACTTATCAGAACCTTTGAGGTATAAGCCACTTAACAATGCATTCTAAATGAAGCAGAAAATCAGTAAAATAATCTTTTCACTCCTGTTACAATACTTTGATCTACAGCACAGACAGGGGATGGAAAATTGAGCCACACTGTAATTGGTTTGCCTGCAACAGATAAACTGGTGTAACGAATTTAGAGTTGGAGTGATAGAATCACAGCTCACCCCAAACCCCCCCTCCCCCCACCCCAGGCACTTTCCTCCCCCTCCCCCCACTTCATTCCTTAGATGACATGAATCTCCCATCATGCCCCAGGGCGAGAGGAGAGACTTTCAAAACAGCCATGTCGGGTCGTACCATTTCACAAAAAAATGTGGAACGGGTTTATTTGTGCCCCCCCCCCCCACAAACCATAATTACAGGAAGGAAGGCAAAGCGCGATCTGGGGGATCAGTGCAATCTAAGGTGCAAAGCGGCAAAACAGGTTAGCTGAGATATGAAAAGGGTACAGTAAATAAAGAAATCTGGGTCCCTGGCCACTTCCAGTGAGTCTCATCTTAAAGCTGATTGGGCCTGACGGCTGCGCCTGTCCTGGCAGGCCAAGGTGACCCCCACACGCCCCGATTCGGGACAGCTGGGGCCCAGACCCTGTCCTCAGGCCCTGGGACGCCAGCGCATCCCGCGCTCAAAAAGACCGTCCCACTGAAACACAAGCGTTGCTCGCGAGAGAACAAATCTGTGTGAGCAGGACAGCGACTGCGCCAGACACCTCCCTACCCCCCAAACACCATCCACCCTCCACACCCCGCCTCGATCCCCCCCCACCCCCCAAACACCATCCACCCTCCACACCCCGCCTCGATCCCCCCCCCACCCCCCAAAGCCCCTCCACCCTCCAAACACCCCCCCCCCACCCCACAGGCACCCCCCCCCCACCCCCCAAACCCCCACCTCGACCCCCCCGCCAAACACCTCCCACCCTACAAACACCCCCCCCACCCCCCCCCAAACACCCACCCATCCCCCACCCCCCCCACAACATCCCCCCCCCCCCCCCCCCCCCCCCCCCCGACCCACAATCACAACAGAGTGTTCAAAACACAAAACCCAATGACCCAATGCGCAGTCCTCCAAAGGACTCAGAAGACACAAGGGAAGGAGGAATAACTGTGTCATGAGCTTTTTTCAGTCCAATAATGCAGGGGGGGGGGGCTTCATGAACACATGCTGTCAATCACCTGTATGAACCAATCAAAATATCTGTTTTCTGTAACAGCTCAGTATATATGACTGGCTCATGAGCCACTGATAACACTGCAGCTCCATCTGTTTCCATGCCTCATTAAGTCTTCTCCCAGGACTACATTTCCCATCAGCCTGGAAGTACTTCCTGGGAGTTGCACAACAAGACCACAAGGGATGCAGGGAACTGGGTGGTTTGAGGCAGGGTAAAAGCAGGACACAGTCTTATCTTCCACATCCCAGCAGTTGAATAATAAAGACGACGCTGTCGCTGACTAAACCGTGTTCTGAGGGGCAGAAAGATTTCAAAACCCACTTTACCCAAGGAGGAGCAATTCCATCTCAATTCAGCCAATTCAGGAACAGATTTTAATTTTAATACATTAATTAGATAAAATAAAAACTATAGAACATTCTGGGCCTTGTCCATGATATGAATTGAAACCAATTTTTCCGTATTGACTGAAGTGAAATGAAACGCGCCACACAAACCCTGCCAGACGCACTGATTCTGCTGTACGGGCAGAGCAGAGAACCTTCCAGGCTAATTAGCATTTCAGGCGTGCGGCTGGTGAAAAAAGTGATGGAGGAACCGCACTAAACCCTCTCCCTTGTTTAATCTGTTACACCCCCCCACCCCCCACCCCCCACCCCCCCAAGGGCAGCCTGACCTCCCGCTCAAATTAACTCTTCAAATACCCTGTGGGAACCCTGGGACAGCGCTCGGAGGTGCACCCCTGCCCCCCGCCCGACCC
The DNA here is from genome assembly GCA_025169545.1 of Anguilla japonica. Lineage (NCBI taxonomy): Eukaryota > Metazoa > Chordata > Actinopteri > Anguilliformes > Anguillidae > Anguilla > Anguilla japonica. Next base: position 62,814,992 of record CM045888.1, on the reverse strand, counting down.
CCGCCCTACCCCCTGAGTCTCCGGGCTGCACCCCCCACATTCCAGGGGCCCAAGCTGGCTGAGCTCCAGCCCAGAGACCCGCTACCCCCCCCCCCCCCCACCCCCCCAGACCAGGTGTCTCTCCTGCGCGCTGGCAGCGTCTTTACCGCCATCTCCGTCGTCATGGCGAATGACCCCGCACCCCACACCAAGTTCAGTCAAACCCCACACCAAGTTCAGTCAAACCCCACACCAAGTTCAGTGAAACCCCACACCGAGTTCAGTTAAACCCCACACCAAGTTCAGTCAAACCCCACACCGAGTTCAGTTAAACCCCACACCAAGTTCAGTCAAACCCCACACCGAGTTCAGTTAAACCCCACACCGAGTTCAGTTAAACCCCACACCGAGTTCAGTTAAACCCCACACCAAGTTCAGTTAAACCCCACACCAAGTTCAGTTAAACCCCACACCAAGTTCAGTTAAACCCCACACCAAGTTCAGTTAAACCCCACACCAAGTTCAGTCAAACCCCACACCAAGTTCAGTTAAACCCCACACCAAGTTCAGTCAAACCCTGCACTGAGTTCGGCAGGCAGCATGGCAGCAAGGACGACGGTCTTGGTACATCTTTTTTGTTTTTTCATTTTGTTTTTTTGCATATGTGGGGATTTCTTTCATTGCTGTTTTTGTCATTCTGTATTTGTTCGATTACTGCGGTGGGATTATGAGGGAAAGGTTTGCCAAAAACAGGCGGCTAAGTACCGCTGCAGGACGTACATTATAATCAAGACGTTTTTTTCCCTTAAAATAAAATAAGAGTTGCATAACAGTCTGTCTTGATTCCATTCCAAAGCATGCAAATGAGTGTAGATTACAACGAGCGTTGTGTGAGAGCAGAAGTACTGAATGGCTCTGCCAGGTCGACTAACATCACTGACTGGGCTTGCTGCAGTTCACCGTAATTATCTATCACCCATATAATTAGAATTTCAACATCATTAAAGAGGTTATTACAAAATAACAAATGGGTGTACACAGCTTGCATTAAACATCGTTACATATTCCCAAGCCAAAAAAATGAATGGCTTCTTTAATTAATATAATATTTTCATCTTTAAACGGTGAATGTAAAACATAAATAGCAGCCCTGCTCTAGTTGTTGAATGAGGAGTGCTTTGTTAGGGTTGGAGTGAAAGCCTACAGGACGGTAGAGCTCCAGGAGCAGGGTTGGGCAGCCCTGCTGTATATCTAAAAGCTGGGTTTAAAGAGCAGTAAAGCTGCTGGGTGGCTCATTCGGGTAAGGCAGCACGCTGTGGTGCATGGATGAGCCCCACAGTCTGGGTTTAAAGAGCAGTAAAGCAGGGATGCTGGGTGGCTCATTCGGGTAAGGCAGCACGCTGTGGTGCATGGATGAGCCCCATAGTCTGGGTTTAAAGAGCAGTAAAGCTGCTGGGTGGCTCATTTGGGTAAGGCAGCACGCTGTGGTGCATGGATGAGCCCCACAGTCTGGGTTCGACCATGGCCAGCAGCTTCATACAGCTCCATTTGGTGACCCGTGGAAGGGTTTCATTGCTCTCTATCGACCCCTGCTGGCCAGTCGGGCGCCCGTGGACTGCATGTCGAAAGCACACACGAAAGGTCTATATACTGCACAACAATAAACACACTGAATCTCCTGTGGACACACAGTTAAATGAGCGATTTGTTCTGCGTTTCCACCCCATGATGCCCTGCTTTACTGGCTTTGACTCTTATTTGTGCTCATGTTGAGAAACAACAAGCGCTAAATGCTAATTCCGCACCTAGAATCAGCTCCAGACCTTTTGTTAGACCTATGCGTAAAAAGGGCTGTAATTCTTGCACAGATCACCTGATATGGATGTAAATACACAAATTAATGCAAATATCAAATTAAAGTTGCACATTAACCTCAAATTCATTGTTGTTATATATTTTCAAATAAAATATGCTAGAACACAGTGCCAAAACAACAAAAATGATATCACCATCCCAATACCTTTAAATGTATAATACACACAGAGACCCTCCTATGCACATATAACACACACTCGCGCACACACATGCACATGCACACACACACACGTACACACGTGCAAACACACACACACGCACACGCTCACAGGCACACACTCGCCTACGCACATATAACACACTCACACACGCTCACACGCTCACACACACACAGGCATGATGAGAAAGGGAAGGCCAAGTCGGAGATAATTGCAATAATAAAAGTAATAAAGGGCAACAAAAACAACAACAACAAACAACAACAATAATAAAACCTTCGGAAAACATTTCATAAACCATCGGTGGGCAATTAGTCTAATCTGCGGGCCGTCAGGCGGCTGGATCATTGTTTGGTATTTGCTGGGCCTGGCGATGCGTGCCCTGGAGGTCCAACCTTCTAATCACTATCTGTCTGGCTTATTACCCAGCCAAACTGGGCCCAGTTTTAAATAAAATATGCAAAGGTTTCTTAAATGATCACCCGGGGCCAGGCGGATTGCCTTGCCTGCTGTACATGCTGTTAATCTGTGAAATGCAAATTCTCTTCATCTTATACTGCTGCTTTATTAACTTTTTTGAATTTAAAATTCCACGAACAATGAGTTCTGTCAGCGTCTGAAATGATATTTTCTCTCTTCTTTTCATGTGCGCACGGATGCGAGTTTAAAGCATGAAATTACCAGGGGAAATAAGACCGGTTTCATCTCTCTCTCACTATTTAATTGGCTGCTTTGCAATTATTAGTTTTTGCTGCTAAAGTAATTTTTTTTTATTTCAGTAACTGTTTTCTTAAAGCGACAGCTTTCTTCACCCCCACATATTTTCTGTTGTCTGTGTTGGTGTTGCTTTGTTGTGTGTGTGTGTGGGGGGGGGGTCTCTTTGGTGGAGAGAGAGAGCAGTCATCTTCTTTGTGAAAGACATTTAGAGAAGGAACATGGCTGTCACTTCCAAGCTCAGCTGGACTGACCAGGATCATGTGACCAGGTGTAGAAATCATCAGGCATTCGGGCAGATGCTGTTTTGATTTGTGCACGTTGGCATCTGAGACAGCTCACCGTCTGCATCTCTCTACACAGGAACCCACCGATGTCAAACGACATCAACCACAACCAACAACGACAACCACAACCAACAACGACAAACAACCAACAACAACAACCACAACAAACGACAACAACAACAACAACCGCAACCAACGACAACAACAACAACAACCGCAACCAACGACAACAACCACAACAAACCGTATGGTATCCCACAATGCCCTCACTCATGAGAATCTGACTCACCAGCACTTGCAGCACAGCGTTAGCTCTGAGCGCGCTGGTCTCAAACCCGGGTGAGGTCGCATTAGAGCGGTGAGATTGGGGGGATTTTTAATGTTTTTCCCCACGTTCACTCAGGAGGGGATCACTGGGCACGCAGGGCGGCTCTGAAGACCGGTCGCCACGGCAGCCCGAGCTCTCAGCCCCGCTGCCATGGAGACCGAGCCGCCCAATAAACCCGCACGGGTTCAGCGGCAGACCCATTAGCCGGGGCTCAGGGGGGTTCAAAGGTCAACAACACGTGTCATGGCCTCCCTGTTACCCAGGCGCACACACACTCACAGAACATCGCCTGTGTGAGCCCTTCTCTGCACAACATCACCAGCATTTATAAACACACACGATCAGTGCTATATCTATAGTCAAAGGAAATGGAGGATTTGTTTTCTCAATAGTGGGTGGAGCTTCCCATGTGTTGTCAGTCATCAACTGAAACAAGCCAATCAAGACTTTGGATGCTGGGGGGCCAACCACTTGTACCATTTCCCCGGGTGATAAGTTTGGTTCAGAGCTGGCTGTGGGCATAAAGGCTAAAGGTGGTTGTTCAGGGTCACAACCATCAGTAGGCCACACAATTTAGCTTTTCAATTCTTATAAATGTATTGCGGTGGTTTCCAGGTCCTCAACTGGCAACAACCCCAAACCCCCCCCCACACAGTCCACGATTGCATCTGCACCCCCCCAACCCCCCCCCCCCCCCCCCCCCCCCCACCACCACCACCCCCCCCCCCCCCGCCCCCCCGCCCCGGCCTCAAATGTCTCCCCCTGGTTTATTCTTGTTTAGGGCCACTAAAGCCTTGAGCCAGCTCTGAAAGGAGAAAACAAGAAAAGAAAATAAGGAGTAAGCTTCACTGTGGAAAAAATGTTTTCCTGCTAGGCTGTGATTGGCTGCTGCCAGGCAACTCCCACCCTCTAGGTTCATAATTACCATAGAGTTCGGTTCGATTGTTACTGCATGTCAGTAATGAACTTGGCCCCTCAAGGTAGGATCTTATTTATTTATTTGAATAAAAACGGTTTTTAACCGTTCTGAAGACAACTGTATTTGAAGCAGCAGTGTTCTGACAGCGATAAATCATTTTAATACTTCAGCGCAGATTTATTTCGGTTACAGATGCACCATCATACCTTTTCTCATAAAATATTTTTGTATTCTGCCTTTTTTTTCCAGAAATAAATGACATATCAACCCACATATAAATATTAATATTTGCACTTAAGGGACCTATATAGAATTTCTGCAAACTCAATTTCTGGTTTAATTAATTTTCTGTTCTCTCAGAAAATGTATGTCAACAGTATTTTAGCTGCTTTGCGATGATCAGCATCTGAAACGAAATTTAACCGTGCAGAGCGCCTGTAGTGCACTGGAGTGGCGGACGTTGAGCTTAATTTGCAGTATTTTAAAGCGTTTTGTTATTATTGTCCTACACGCATGCAGGTCTCACACATGCAGGTCTCACGCATGCAGGTTTTACACGCATGCAGGTCTCACGCATGCAGGTTTTACACGCATGCAGGTCTCACGCATGCAGGTTTTACACGCATGCAGGTCTCACGCATGCAGGTTTTACACGCATGCAGGTCTCACGCATGCAGGTTTTACACGCATGCAGGTCTCACACATGCAGGTCTAACTAAAGAGATGTGGGTGTAAAACCAGGATTGATTGCTTATTCACGCTCGTAAATCTTGCAACATTTCCATTAAATTACAACTACATTACATTCATTACAAAATACCAAAAGAAATGAAAAAGTGATTCATTTTTAAATATTAAAAATACAAAGCAAACATACTTAACTGCTGTGAATGCAAGCAGAAGTATGTGTTATTAATATAAATCTGTTATTAACAGACACTTCAGCTGCATAATTCCCATTAGTATTCAAACATTATGTAATGGCATGTTTTAAATACCCCTTCATATTTTATTCAAGTGTTCGTATCAATTTTAATCCGATGTGAGATAACGTGGCATCAGGCAGGCGTGCAGGCAGCCCTGCGAGTGGGGGCTTCGCTGGGTAATCTCATATCTGAGGCTGATTGGGAGATTAATCAGGCATGAGGGTACAGCAACCCCCCCCCCCCCTTTCCCAAAAAAAAAAAAGGGGTCTGGGGCTGATGCTCTACTCGGAACAGGCCCTGTTTCCACAGCTCTGCCCAGGTGGGCTCAGGCCAGGTGAGGGAGCAGCCAGGCCCACCTTCGCCTGCAGCAGCACACCTGCAGAGCCGTCATCAGTAACCCAACACCTGCCCACTGACAGGCGAAGAATTCACCTTTTTAACGCTGTCAGAGCGTCAGGTCCTTCAGCACTCCGCCCCTCTGGACCTGAACTCAGCCATGATCTCAGCGTTTATGAAAAATAATCAGAAAATTACAAAAATCTGAGACGTGTCATCTATTGTGCCCAAAATATTAATGGATATGAACCCGTTTAAACTTGTGTCCATAATCCATAATGACTTAATTCTCTATCGAACAAAAACGTGCTACAAATGGCAGCACAGCCAATCATAAACTGGCCAATCAACAATAAAATCCCAAAATCGGGAGGAAAAAAAAAACTCCTTCAGCCTTCAGTTTCCCCCAGCATTGGACAGGGAGGTGCAGACAGAGAGAGATGACAAAGAGGGAGGGAAGAGGGAAGAGATGGAGCCTCAAAGCTTTTAAATAGAGGAGGCCTGCATGGGACAGACATGCTGGAAACCGTGTCAGTTAGGGCTGGGGGGGCTGGGGGGGCACATTAATATTAAAAATTGTGTCGGGTGTAATCTAGAACCCCCCCATCCCTCTTTCATTCAGAGGACGAGACAGCCTCAGGAGGAGGTGATGGGGGGCCTTTGTGTAAGATTCGGGGATGGGGGGACACTTCTTCTGAGCCTATGACAGCATAACTCTCCCCACAGGAACATCGCCCCCCCCCCCGCAAGCCCTCCAGGACGAGGGGCGGGACTACCCGTCAGGCCCCCTCCAATGAAAGGAGCCCATCAGCAGAGTGACAGGCACAATCCCGCTAAAGCGCTAGGGCGTGTTCGCAGGTACAAGGCTGAGCTGAGCACTGGGGAGGCTAACGTGCTAACGTCTCAATGAACGCCGCGAGGGCTAACGTGCTAACGTTCCGCTGAATGCCTCACCACATGAAACCGGTTTTATCTCACTCACAGATAGCACCTCCACACAGCTGCTCTTCTCTCCTCATTTCTTATCCTTATTTCACACCTTTTTGGGTTGCAAATGCACAGGAATAACCTCCCGGAGGCATCTGCACAATACCAATTCAGTGTGTGTGTGCCTGAGAGAGAGAGAGAGAAAGAATACTCAACATTCTTGTGGTTCTTGCTCCTACACGCTTTTTTAACCATAGCAGAAATTATGGGTACATAACGATCACATCCTGATGCCTAAAATATTACACAAAAAAATGACTGAATTCAAGACATTGATTTTATTTAATTTTTAATTTGCGAATATTTTGTCACGTATTTATGATAATCTGGGAGGTGAAAATAAAACACTCAACTCTTCATAGCGCTGGTTAATTACCCCCTCGTTAGCCATTTAAAATTTGTCTCATTAAGAGCGATTAGCTGCTTGTTACAATTCACAGGTTGGAATGAGCGTTGGAATGAATGAAAACCAGCATCACAGTCGGTCCTCTGTCCCGAGTTTGGGAGTGTTTAAACTGGGACTGTTTTCTACGGTCTGTCTCTTAGGACAAAATAAACAGCCCGTCTCCCAAACTGTCACCTTCCAGATGAACTCTCAGTAAAGCGGGAGGGCAGGAGAGGGGTTTGCAGAACGGGAGCGAGTTTAATTATGTGCTTAAGTGTCAGCGCGCTCTCAACCTGCCGAAAACTCCTTAGCCCCCCCCCCCCCCCCCCACTACTCCTCCTTTCAAACGCCACCCCTCCCCTCAAAGGCCCCCCCCCCCTCAAATGCGCCCCCTGTCTTCTGGAGCCAGCGCTCCCCTTCTAAAGCCCAATGTGTCAGCTCTGGCATGTTGACCCATCGGAACGGCTAATTGTTACTAATTAAATTATTTATTATTCATGGCTTTTATTTCATATTAGCATAGCGGCGGCGTGTCAGGGCGCTAGCCGCGCCGCGCGCAGTTTATGAATCATCACAAAATAGATTCCTTAATAAATTAATGAGGGGGCTCTGGGGTTTCATTAAAAGGTGGCTGGAGGGGGTGGCAGCCGGTTTCCAGGGAGACCACAGGTGGGTTGCTCTTTTTTTTTATTTTTTTAAACTAGTTTAGGCCAGATGATTTTTCACCCTGTGTTTGCTTCTCTTTCCCGGGGCGGAAAGGGGGGAGATTTTAATGAAACCCCCTGTTGTCCTCCATATGACTTTGATCTGTCCCACTCATCCTCACAGGAGCCTGGCCCACCAATCGCTGGGTCCAACCGCAGAAAACTGCTGTGTTTGGAAGAAAGGAACGAGATAGAGAAGCCGAAAAAAAAGAGAGAGAGAGGAGAGCGAGGGATAGAAAGAGATGAGAAATGTGTTTCTATAAACAATATAAAGAAAGAGAGAGATGATGATGGTGATGATGATGATGGTAGAGCGGAGGAACACGCGGTGTTGAGTAGGGGCTCCCGTAAGGCTAACTATCCTACACTTTACCGCGTGTTAAACAGAGAATTCACTGTAAATTTCAGCTCTGAAACAGCCTCAGGGACACAGTACAGTAAGAAACTATTTTAAACATTTCAGAATCAACCATTTGGTAATAAGACCCTTTAAAAAAAACGAATAGTGCACATTACAGTGCCTTGCTAGAACATGGTTTACATTGTATTTTACTTTAGTAATGCTTTATTTTACCAGAAAACCCCCGTTGGGATTGACGTGTCTTTTTCAAGGGAGGCCTCACATTATAACAGTTATAACAGCAGCATCACAAACACAACGCGCACACACAGGTGAATAAGAGAGGCTTCACAGGATTAAAAACAGGTACACTCCACAGGTATTAGGGTTTAAACATTGAAAACCAGAATATGACACTAGCAGGGTCAGACTGAGCGGACTCTGAACTCTCTTCTGGTTTCTGGGTGCAGTGTAATCAAAGCCTTCGGTGCGAGGCCGAGGCGAGCAGGAAATGGCCGAGGCGAGCAGGAAATGGCCGAGGCGAGCAGGAAATGGCCGAGGCGAGCAGGAAATGGCCGAGGCGAGCAGGAAATGGCCGAGGCGAGCAGGAAATGGCCGAGGCGAGCAGGAAATGGCCGAGGCGAGCAGGAAATGGCCGAGGCGAGCAGGAAATGGCCGAAGGCGAGCAGGAAATTGCCGAGGCGAGCAGGAAATTGCCGAGGCGAGCAGGAAATTGCCGAGGCGAAGCCGGTAGCTGCGGTATTCCAGCTCGGTGAGGGGCTTCAGTAAGACGGGGGCTGTCCTGGGACGGCTTTAGGAATGAAGAGAACAGACCAGCGCAGGTTCACTGAACTCAAATCAGCCCGCCCAGAGAGCCATGACAGGCCGGGGATTTGGGATTAGACACGGCCCTCTGTGACCCAAGGCCAGCGGGGAAGGGGAAGGACCACGCGTGTCCAGTGTCCCCATCATCCACAACAACAAAAACCAACCGGCCAGGCAGCACCAGCTCTATAGTTCCTGAAAGGCAGACTACGCAGGATTTTTATCTTGAAAATATTATAAAATAATGCCATATCTATGATGCACTGGCAATTTCTGTCTTTGTGCACCTTTACCTGTATTTGTTTACCTACCAACACAGCTTTATAACCCATGGCATGCTGGTCTTTTTTGATTGGTGCGTCCCCCCCCCCCCCCCCAGTACCCTGCATTGAAAGGAGCCTCAGTTACACAGGCCACTGTGCTGCGATGATTCAGCAGCACGGTGTCATTAACAGCTGGGGCAGTGTGTCTACAGCCACATCAGTGGCTAATGCATGAGGGGTAAGGGCAGGGGGTGATAAATGAGGTTTGATTGGAGGGGGGGGGGGGGGGGTTAGGGTTGGGGGGGAGGGGTTTGTTTTGGGAAGAGAATAATTTTTTAAGTGCAGACGGCACGCTTTGTGGGCTGAACACGCTTGACTATGAGGAAGATGTAAAAGGTGCTGAAATGGCAGCTTCATCTGATCCTACTCTGCTTCTTAAAGGTGTTAAATATCTGTGGAGCTCTGTGTGTTCCAGCTCTCCTCCTCCTCCGGGTTAAGGGGTTATTTTCATACAGAATTGTCCTGGCTGCCGACCTGTTCCTCTTCACAGCAGCTGGGCTAACGCATCAGAGCTCACAGCGGACGAGCGATTCTCAGTTTGGTCGCAGGGTAGGGGCGGGGTCGCAGGGTAGGGGCGGGGTCGCAGGGTAGGGGCGGGGTCGCAGGGTAGGGGCGGGGTCGAGAGTGAGTCGCAGGGTAGGGGCGGGGTCGAGGGTGAGTCGCAGGGTAGGGGCGGAGTCGAGAGTGAGTCGCAGAGTAGGGGCAGAGTCGCAGGGTAGGGGCGGGGTCGAGGGTGAGTCGCAGGGTAGGGGCGGGGTCGCAGGGTAGGGGCGGGGTCGAGGGTGAGTCGCAGGGTAGGGGGAGTCGCAGGGTAGGGGCGGGGTCGAGAGTGAGTCGCAGGGTAGGGGCGGGGTCGCAGGGTAGGGGCGGGGTCGAGGGTGAGGTCGCAGGGTAGGGGCGGGGTCGCAGGGTAGGGGCGGGGTCGAGGGTGAGTCGCAGGGTAGGGGCGGGGTCGCAGGGTAGGGCGGGGTCGAGGGTGAGTCGCAGGGTAGGGGCGGGGTCGAGGGTGAGTCGCAGGGTAGGGGCGGGGTCGAGGGTGAGTCACAGGGTAGGGGCGGGGTCGAGGGTGAGTCGCAGGGTAGGGGCGGGGTCGAGGGTGAGTCGCAGGGTAGGGGCGGGGTCGAGGGTGAGTCGCAGGGTAGGGGCGGGGTCTGGAGGAGGTCGAGGTGAGTCACAGGGTAGGGGCGGGGTCGAGGGTGAGTCACAGGGTAGGGGCGGGGTCGAGGGTGAGTCACAGGGTAGGGGCGGGGTCGAGGGTGAGTCGCAGGGTACGAACACGGCCTTGGTTGGCTTGATCTGGCATGCAGGGCTGATCCTGAACGCGCAGTGTTGCAGCTGCCCCGCCCGCCATTCTCCTGGCAGGCATGTACGCGTTATGAAAAGTGGGGAAATTTGTAACAGCCACAGCGCCGTGCTGAGGTCACAGCAGCAGGCTGGCTCACAGCCAGACGCACCCTACGCGCTTCTCCCACATCTGCAAAGCCCCGGGTTCGACAGGGAGGCCCTGTCAGATACATTACAGCGCATGAAGGACGTCTGTGTTAGACAAATAAAACAATACACAATTAATAATAACGAAAAGGGTAATAAATTAAACATGGTGCGTTAGCACGTTAGCACACAGGGTATGACTGCTGGAGTCAAGGCCCGATTGGACAGTCTGATCTTCAACAAAATCCAGGGGAAAAAAGTATAAAGACCAAACGCAATCCAGCTGCAATTAATTATTTCTCCAAAGATTTTTCCATTTGTTATGTAAATGGATGGCGAAATGTAATGTAGCCCCCCCCCCCCCCCCCCCCCTCCAGTGGCGGGTCTCGAGACGTTTCCGCGGAAACATTAAAGGCGAAGTGGAGGGAATTAATTTTCCTGCAGCGGGGAGGCGGGGGGCGATCTGACCTTTCAGAGGCTCGTTCATTTCCGTCTGGAGTGGCGGCTGGTCTGTTATTGAAAGTTCGATGTTTAACCCCCCCCAGGAAAGCACATTAGACAGAGGGCCTTTGACTCTAAATGAATCTCTTTACCTCTTATTCCCAAAGCAATAAGCTGGAATACAAACTAAGAAACCCCTACAAACTCACAAACTGAGCATCTCCAACTTCCACGAGCGTCAGGACTGCTTAAATACAGCAGAGCTCCTCAGCACAGCAGGTCAGGCCTTTCAGACGCGTCACACGAAACCCATTCATTTACCTTTTCATTCTGCAGAATAAAGTGCATGGGACAGTCATTACAGTTTAAAGTTAGTGTTATATTCTGAAGTGCTAAAACTAACATTTATATGCGATTTTTAAGGGTGTTAGTTATGTTTAGGTGTCTAACATTACAAAAATGTGTTTCTGCTTTGTGAAGCAATGAAAACAGGTTGTTTGAATCAGAATCTCTGAATGTGTTTTTCTCTCGCTGCTGAAACGTTAATGCACACGAGCTCCACGACGGGGGGGGATTTTAAGTAAAAGGGACATGGTTTCACAAACATATTACATTTCTGATTAAATCTATTGTTCTTTCCATTTGTAAACAAATCACTTCAAAGCATTTTTTTTGCATTTCTGTTTTTAATTAGAGCACTTCTTGAGCCAGTACTTCAGCAAAATGCAAAACACAGAAAAGAATAAAGAACTAAAGAAAGAAATCCAATAATGTTTGTGAAAAATGTATTCAACAGCAGAAAGCCTGCCTTAGTGACTGCTGTATGAATCCAAGTCTGCGCACAGTGGAAGGAGCTCTTTGTTCTGTGGGCTCCAGGTTTTGATGGGCCCAAAGGCCGCAGTTTTCATCTCTACCCCCTGGGGGCAGCGCATAGCATTGGGATGATACATTTATTTCAATAGATATTTAAGAACAAAGCTCTTTAACTGCCACTCAGGGAACAAGAAAAGCATTCTGTGCTGTGACAATTACCTGGAAACATAATTTCATACACTCAGATGTCAGAAAGGCCATTTCTGTCTGAATCCAAATATTCTTTTCTTTTATTTTTCCCCTCAGAAACCGTGAATAATTACCAGTGATTTAATCCTTTAAATGTGTGCATTTTTATTGGACAGGCTAATGATGAAGCATGAATCAACAGAGAAATATCCTTGGAGACATGAGGAGAAAAAAAAAGAGGTTCATACCTGAGCCATGCAAAGCCAGCTCACTGAAACAGCAGGCCTCTCTGACTGAAGCAGCAGTCCTCTCTGACTGAAGCAGCAGGCCTCTCTGACTGAAGCAGCAGGCCCCTCATACTGAAGCAGCAGGCCTCTCATACTGAAACAGCAGGCCCCTCATACTGAAACAGCAGGCCCCTCATACTGAAACAGCAGGCCTCTCATACTGAAACAGCAGGCCTCTCATACTGAAACAGCAGGCCTCTCTGACTGAAACAGCAGGCCTCTCTGACTGAAACAGCAGGCCTCTCTGACTGAAACAGCAGGCCCCTCTGACTGAAACAGCAGGCCTCTCTGACTGAAGCAGCAGGCCTCTCTGACTGAAGCAGCAGGCCTCTCATACTGAAACAGCAGGCCCCTCATACTGAAACAGCAGGCCTCTCATACTGAAACAGCAGGCCCCTCTGACTGAAACAGCAGGCCTCTCTGACTGAAAAAGCAGGCCTCTCTGACTGAAACAGCAGGCCCCTCTGACTGAAACAGCAGGCCTCTCTGACAGAAACGTGCAGACGTTAAACCCGCTCCAGTATGCAGCAGGATTCCTCTGCTGCAAAGTTTCACATAAATTCATAATTTGTCTTCAAGCCCTTGTAATGGAAACCATGAAAAATAACAGCTGTTATTTAAAACAATTAACAAGTACATTTACTGAACATATTTACCACACATTAACAGTACATTTACTGAACCTATTTACCACACATTAACAGTACATTTACCCAACACATTTACCAAACGTTAACAGTGCACTTACTGCACATATACTGAATGCATTTACCGAAAATATTTAATACACGTTCATATTTACATTTACCTTCACCCACTCCTGTGTTCTGTGGGTTTGGCTTCTGGCACACACAGTTCCACGAGCTACACAGAGAAGCCGGAGTGGATGAATTATGAATGTTTACAAGCGCTTGTATGTAAATCAGCGGGCAGACATCATGCCGACCTCATCGCTATGGAAGTGCATATGGTGGGAGAATGAAAAATGAATGAGGCTCGTGTAGACTCAACAGCTTGTGTGAGGGTGAAGCCAGTTCTGACTGAAAAATTAATGTCTCTCTTTCTCTCTCGCTCTTTCGCTTTCTCTTCCTCTCACGCTTTTCTTTTGTCACACAAGTCCCTTTCAGGCACTTTCAACACAATGCCACACTTTACCCCCAACACATACACACACACGCACGCACACACACAACACTTTGCCCAACTTTAGAGCTTCATTTCCTCATGTCACCCCCAAAACACATGCCTGCACACACACAGACACACACACATTATACCATATTCATATACTCTTATTTCTAAAAGCTGGTCAGGCCAGCCTTGGCTGATGACTCAGGCCCCACAGCTGGATGAAGCTTTCATAGATAAACCTGTGTGAACCTGGCAGGGACCGCAGAGATCAGGTTTTCCATCCCCCAGAATTCCCGTCCCACCAGTGTTCCCGATTCCCCGGCGTTCCCGTTCCCCACCATTCCCATCCCCTAGCATTCCTGATCCCCCAGCGTTCCCGAACCCCCAGGTCCACTACTCTGCATCCGTTCCCCTGCAAACATGACTCAGACAGAGTTTCTGCCTGACAGATGGACATGCGGGTAAATCCAGGATGGGAAAAGGTTTGCTGCAGAGCAGTCACATGACCGTGGGAAGCTCAAAGGTCTGATTCTGCATTTTGATGACCGAGATGGCAGAACAGCAGGACTGTGTTTCCTGTGCACCCTACTGGGTGTTAAGACCTCGCAGCCCCACTCACATTAAACAAAGATCATTCATTCTGCAACGAGATGACATGACATCCTGTGCTCTCGGACAATGAGAGTGGACCCCCACTCCCCTAACCTGGCCAACGCTGTCACTAAGAGACCGTCAGGGATGCATTCTATCCCAGCATGCCTCGCTGCGCCTCGCGGCAGACTACGCCGCTGGCGCATCACGCCGATTCGCAGGCTTCGGCAGCATGAGGATGACTTATTTAACAGACCCCCACGGAAGCCCGCTGGAGGGGGGGCCCAACGCCCCCCCAACACAGAAACACAGCCGCACCCTCCCAGAGCCCAAACGCAATTCCCCGACTATGAGCTGCACCTGAAGCAGAGCAAACCTGAGAGTTCCAGCAGAGCGCCCGGCTCTGTGGGCAACACGGCTGCAACTCTGTCTCTGGCTGTTTCAGGTAAGACAGCGCCCCTGGGTCCTTTCTCAGGGGTTCACAGGGAAGGAGAGAAAACACAGTCTCCACTGCACACGGCACGCAAGCATATTAACTGTTATTCCTAATTGTTAATATACCGAGAATGAGAAGAAAAATTAAATTAAACAAGAAAAAAATTTTTTTTTTTTTGAACAGTCTAATTACGGAGCGCCACCTGTGGTAACAGGATGCTATTGCAGGGAAACCGCCGCGGAGCTGCAGCTGCCAGGGTGATGTATGGGCTGTGCGCGGGGCAGATGAGTCATTAATTAGCTCCGTCCCAAAACAGTGCCGGGGGAGCGCTTCTGTAGGGGTGATGGAGAACGGGCCGGGCGCCATCCGTCTTCATACCGGGAAATGAAGACGCAATTGATCTGACAAAAGCTGCGAGGTGTGGGGGGGTGGGGGGTGGGGGCCGAGTCATTTAAATGTGTCACAGAAATCAAACCAAAATTAATTCACCCAAAACCGATAATGCAATTCGCCCAAAACCGATAAAGTATGGTCTCTCAAATTCACCCAAAATCCGATAATGCATGTTCCCTTAAATCGCCCAAAACGGAATGTCGAACAACCGCACCGAAGATGTGCGTAGGTGCTAGCTTTTATTATAAAGAGTGAAGTTTGTTTTTAAATGGAGAATATGGGATTTTAATGAGCAGGATGGGAGGGAGGGACTAGGCAGGGTTACAGTTAGGGGTTAGGGATTAGGTGTAAGGATAAGGCAGGGTTAGGGGTTTGACCTGGCTGGTCAGACCTTGTCAGTAATGTTTACACGCATGCATACACACACACCTACACCCACGTCCACGTATACACACACACGCATGCACCAATCTTAACCAGCGAGACCTCCATGACTGATGGTTTACTAAGAGTCCCTGCCCCTGGGGAATCATGGGTAACCATTGGGTAACAGGCTGAAACCACAACAAAATCAACCAATCAGTGTGAGCATGTGTGCATGTGCCTGTGGGCATGCATGAATCTGTGTGTGTCTGTGTGTGAGCGAGGGTGTGTGCACGTGCATGTGTGTGGGCGTGTGTGAATTTGTGTGAGTGTGTGGGCATGCATGAATTTGTGCGTGCATGTGCGTGCATGTGTGGGGGCATGGGTGTGTATGCATGTGTG
This sequence comes from Anguilla japonica, assembly GCA_025169545.1. Taxonomy (NCBI): domain Eukaryota; kingdom Metazoa; phylum Chordata; class Actinopteri; order Anguilliformes; family Anguillidae; genus Anguilla; species Anguilla japonica. The sequence goes on along the minus strand of CM045888.1, from coordinate 62,799,429 downwards.
GGCGTGGGTGTGTTGTTTGTGTGTGTATGAGAGTATGTGTGATTGCATGTGTGGGTGTGGGTGGGTGTGTGTGTGTGTGTATGAGAGTATGTGTGAGTATGTGTGTTTGCATGTGTGGGCGTGGGTGTGTTCCCTTATGGAGAGCAGGTTTCCTGTTTGTATATGTACCTGTTTGTATGTGTACAGTCTCATACTGTATTTACAGTCTAACACACGGACCTTGAGATGCCAGCAGTACCAAAGCAAGCGCCCCCCCGCCTGGGATCCAGAAGGGCTCAGTAAGCAGAGAGAGGGGTTGAGATGTTTACCTGCCCTCACCACACATCTGCCAGAGTTATTACCAGCTTCATCTCAATAACACCCGCCAAGCTCAGATATTATTTCTGGGGGCCAGGACAGAACATGTCTGCTTGAGCTGCTGGGTTATTACAGGATATACGTGGGGCAGCACGAGCTGCTGGGTTATTACAGGATATACGTGGGGCAGCACGAGCTGCTGGGTTATTACAGGATATACGTGGGGCAGCACGAGCTGCTGGGTTATCACAGGATATACGTGAGGCAGCACGAGCTGCTGGGTTATCACAGGATATACGTGAGGCAGCACGAGCTCAGCATAGCTCGCAGGCTGCAGGCATATCACAGGCGGAAAACGTCAAATGAATACACATTATCTTCAGAAAATGTTTTTTTCACACAAAGATGAGTGAATGCTGTATTTATACATAATCATGTATTTTTTTAATGCAAGTCACTGACAAATCTAAACTGTATAAATGCACAATCACTCATTCAAATTCTCTCTACTCAGTTATTTTATATTTGAGAAACTACTAAAATGTAAATTCTCTAAAATACTCTAATTCTCTTAAAATAAAATAACATCAACAATACATTTATAAATCCCACTCAATGCTTTTTTTGCAGTTTGAGAGGTTAAGGTGAATAAGGAAACATCAGGTAGAGACCAAAAACTCAACCCACGGACTGCCAGTAAAACACCTGCATGGTCAGCAAAAAGCAAAAACATTTGTTCGTACCGAGTATTGAAAAAACAAATAAATCATTTTTCTAGTTTTCTTTTTAGTCTTCGTTCAAATGGTTAAGATGGTTAACACGTTCCTTTCAGTCGTTTCCATCAGTGTGAAAACAGTGTGGCATGCGGTCACTCAGTCTATAAACAGCCTGAAGAGGAGGAGCCTCCCCAGAGCCTGATACAATATAGAGTGGGGGGGGGGGGGGGGGGGGGGGGGGGGGGGGGGCAGGGAGGAAGAGGAAAACAGGATATGAGAGAGTGAGGTAGAGTGGGGAGAGAGGAAGAGAGACAGAAACAGAAAGAGAGAGAGAGAGAGAGAGAGAGAGAGAGTGCGAGAGAGAGAGATTACTAGCCGTTGATCCTGTGCTGGCCTTAGCTGTGATGTATGTGGGTGTGGGGCGGAGCAGCGTTAGCGTTAGCGTAGCCCTGTCATAATTCCTGCCTGTTGAGCTCCAGGCACCTGCCTGTCAGTAAAAGTGACACGAGCCGGGGGCTCTGGAGCGCCAGACACTGACCCCCCCCCCCCCCCCCCCCCCCGCCAAAGGGGACTGCTGTTAGCACAGCGCCATCGCCTGATTAGCATATTCAGTCAGATATAAGTCATCTCCACACTCCACTTCAGGTGACGCTAATCTGTCACTGACTGTGAGAACAGATCCCGCCTTTTTACAGAGCCTCAGTACAGCTTTACCTGCTAGAGACACATAAACTTGCCTGAGTACAGCAGGGTTACAGGATCACTGAGTACAGCAGGGTTACAGGATCACTGAGTACAGCAGGGTTACAGGATCACTGAGTACAGCAGGTTTACAGGATCACTGAGTACAGCACGTTTACAGGATCACTGAGTACAGCAGGTTTACAGGATCACTGAGTACAGCAGGGTTACAGGATCACTGAGTACAGCACGTTTACAGGATCACTGAGTACAGCAGGTTTACAGGATCACCGAGTACAGCAGGGTTACAGGATCACTGAGTACAGCAGGTTTACAGGATCACTGAGTACACCAGGGTTACAGGATCACTGAGTACAGCAGGGTTACAGGATCACTGAGTACAGCAGGTTTACAGGATCACTGAGTACACCAGGGTTACAGGATCACTGAGTACAGCAGGTTTACAGGACCACTGAGTACCGCACGTTTACAGAACAGCCTGCTTTTCCCGCTCAGAATAGTCTTTTCCTCACAGATCATATTTTTCCATATGAATTATTAACCACTTTATTTTTAAGAGAAGCTCTGTAAATTCCGTATAAAAAGCATGACCAACCTAATTAGGCAGCCTTCCTTACCACAGGAGGAGAGCTTCCACTATTGTGCACTGACAGAGTGCAGAGTATAATATATTAGTGTAGGTAGTACATTATGTTATGCGCTACTCTACCCACTACAGTATATTAGTGCAGGTAGTGCATTACATTATGGACTAAAGTAGTCACTACAGTATATTAGCACATGTCCTAGTGTATATTATATAGTACACTTCATTCTGAGCATCAAACTTCAGTCAGCGTTCCAGTGTTCCACTGGAGTATTACACAACCATACCCAGTGACAGGTTAATGGTGTTTCAGCATCAAAAATAACAAAAAACTTAGAAAATGAATGAGCTGTTTACTTGGCTGTTTGATTGACAGTTCACTAAACCAATCGAGGGTCAGAATCGTCCTCTCCTGGAGGCGGGGTCTGCAGAGGGAAGCGTGTGTGGCTGCAGACGCTGTAAATGAGCTGCATAAAGGGTTATTAATAATGGGTTATTAATGCCATGCTTATTGCAGTGCCACACAAGACTTTTGCATCATATCATACATTCTGCATGATGCTTTTAAGCTTCAGCAGCTGAAACATATTTATTAATTTTATGAAAAGATGATGATAGTCCTTGCAATGTAATGGTACAGTTTGAAAATGACTGTGATAAGTTTTACACATAATTGAACTTCGCTGTTTGGTTACAGACTACTACCGAAACAAAAACAAATATTTTTTTCTCAATGTTCCAGAAAATGCTTAACATCCGCGGTAAAACTAGATAATAATGGAAAACTCAAAAGCTGGAATGTGTGTGATTTAAAGTCTGCAGTCTTTGCAGCCGAACACTTCATGCCAAGAGGGAAGTTACTGTGGTTTCACAGTCAGGAAGCTGAGTAGTTCACACAGGTATTTTGGTGCAGGGCTAGAACTGGAACCTGGACCCACACAAGCTCCTTTTTACATAAGATGGGGAGAGGTCATTCATCTACTGCAGGAAAAACATGGTAGGTGTTCGTGTTTTTACCTCACCAATCAATAACCCAAAACTGCTCCACCCACATAAACATTTGGGAAACTTCTGCAGGAAGACACATGCCTGTTTGGTTTTAGGTTGACATTTCTACAACTGACACTCCACTAGCATCTGTCTGCAAAGCAGAGCTTAAATATATGCAGTAGCCTGAACATACACAACCATGTCATAGATACAGGGCCACACTGTGTGTGTGCATGAGTGTGTGTGTGTCTGCACGCTTTGTGTGTGTGTGTGTGTGCGTGCGTGCGTGCATATGTGTGTGTGTGTGTGTGTGCGTGCGTGTGTGTGTGTGTGTGTGTGTGTGGGGCGTGTGTGTAAATGAGAGTTTTCTGTGCAAGTCAATGATTATCTTCAGATTGGGAGGATTTCCAGAAAGCCATAAGTCACCCTATTTTACTGCTGTTCCCAGAACTGCCCCCCCCCCCACACTCTCACACACACACACACACACACACACACACACCCCACCCAGCTACCCACCCACACAAAGCGCGCACACACACACACACACTCTGGAAAGACAGTCTGCTCTGAAATCTCTGGCTGATTCAGGGGCGTGGACTCTGCCCAAGACGCAGATTTCACTGCCTTCTGTCAGCTGCACTCTGCAGGGGCCAAAACATTCCTTATGAATGAATCCACCAGCCTGCCTCGCACACGCACACTCGCACGCACACTCACACACACACACTCTCCATACACACACACACACACACACACTCTCCATACACACACACGCACACACACACGCACACTCACACACACACACACTCTCCATACACACACACACACACACTCTCCATACACACACACGCACACTCGCACTCACACTCACACACACACTCTCCATACACACACACACACTCACACTCTCCACACACACACACACTCACACACGTGCGCACACACACACACACTCACACACATGCGCGCACACACACACGTAGACGCGCACACACACACACACACACGCGCGCGCACACACACGTAGACGCACACACACACACGCACGCACACACACACACGTACACACACACACACACACACGCAGGTTGAGGCAGAAAGGGTTAACTCCCCTCTGCTGGGAAACCTTTGATGTCGTCCCCTCGTTTCACCCCTCATTCACCAATTAACACCAGACTTTGCCAACAAACATAATTAATTGAAACATTTAATTACCATTAAAACCAGCAGTAATTAACACCTTTCTGCTTCTCACTCCAAGCTGTGAAGGAGAAATCTATTAAGGGTTTTTAGAGCGGTTCCCTTTTCCCTCTCCTGCTCGGGCTGCTGGGGCTGTTATTAGCCCCCCCCCCCCCCCCCAACCCAGACGGGCCCCCCAGCACAGAAACGGCCTGCAGGTGAGTTTGCACAATAGTCCTGTGTGGATTTTCCAAAGCAAGGCCGGGCCTGGGGGGCAGAGCTAAGCCTGCTGTGGGGCGGGTGTTTTTTTGGGGGAGGGAGCAGGATGGAAGGGAGCTACTTTTGAGTGTGTGAAGCCGTCTTCTGGACTAGACCCACAACACCGACGTATCATCTGGCTTTAAACTCCAGCCCTCTGGCAGCGCCCCCCCCCCCCCCGCCCAACCCCCCCACACTGAGGCCTGCTCTTCCCTCTGCAGCCGCGGCCTGGATTAGCTGCCAGCCAATAGCTGGGGGTGAGGATTAGTAGGCCAGGCCTGCACTTTAATGCGGGGTTTGCCTATAATTAATGGCATTATTAATAGCCTACCTAAAAAATTCATTAAAAAATCCATTAAAAATAAATGTGTTTTACATAAGACTTTGCCCCAGGTAAAAGTGTGAAAAGAGGAAAAATGAGGAAAGATAAGGCTGGAAAAAAATTGATTGTTGGCTTTCAGGTCAGCGATAGACGAGGCCGCAGTTCAATCAGTTTAAATTAAAGTGCGACTAAATATAAACATCAATGGTTTTTTCCTTAGTTATTTTATTTTGGGGGAGAAATAATCAAAGGAAACAAACGCACACGGTGTGATGTCACACCTGCGCTTATCGTGTCACTGATGCTAATGAACTGACATTTTACTTTGATTTCCGTATGTGTCACTAAACAGAGAAAATTAGATTTGTTTTTTTTTGTTAATCTTACTCACTTGTAATAGTCTGTGAAAATCAGTTAATGTTGATTTAATGAAAATGAACTGTAATCTACGCTAACACAAATGTAATTATAAAGGTCTCCTGCGCAGGAGAAAGCATTAAAACAGCGGAAAACCTACAGCAGAGGCAGTTTAAAGTGCTGCACGACACACACGGTCTGCACAGAAAGGCCCGGGTCCACAGAGGAAGAGTTCATTTGAGGCTTAAGTACAGTCACACTGTCTCCTTAAAGCCATTACCCCACTGATTCCCCAACTATTTAAGAACTGCAGAGCCAATCATCCTGCCTCTCTAACGTGCCTGTACACATATGATAATGATGGCTAATGAGCGCGTTAGAAAAAGGAATTCAGTTTAGAATAGCTCCTCAGGGCTTCCTCCCTTTCCATTGCTAAAGAAGACTCAAATCACGTCATTTAAAGCTGCATTCAGTTTAACGGAGGCTGCCGATTTCAAAGGTAATATTTCATTAATTCCCCATCGTCTGCAGAAGAGAGTTTTAACGGCAGATAATTACCAATCAGCCCAAAGTGCTGATGTTTCAGGTACAACTGAAAATACAGGCCGACAAACAAGATACTTCAGCAGAAAGAGATGCCCACATTCCAACACATCCTGCTGAAATATAAATGCTCTAATCTTGAATCTTAATAACTATCAAAGAAAACGGTGAAGATAGGAAAGTTTATAGATTCACGCACACACACACACACACACACACACACACACACACACACACAGGAAAGGGAACCAGTGGTTGATTATTTTGGTTTTTTGTCTGCTCCCCTCCCTCTCTCTCTCTCGCTCTGTCATTCACGCGCACACACGCATGCACTTCTGGTACTTTCAAAAAAATTATACATCCCTTGGAGACAACAAAAAAATTCTGTCTGAGGTTCACAGAACTAAACCGAGCTGCTGGATAACTTCTAATTCCGGCTTTTAAAATTTTTTTTAAAAAGTATATTTTTTAATACCTCCACACCATGAACCTCCCAAAAACTGCAAACCCAGTTCAGTCTGTGCTGTGTGTGTCCATTCAGAGGGAATACTCTTTCCTCTCTCTGAGCATGCCCAGTGCAGCAGCCATTAGCATTGCAGTTAGTACTCCAGCCTACAGGGACCGGTTTCCTTAAACGCACAGATTCTGTGAATCCACACCTGCTGTGAGCTGGATTAATGCAGGCATGGCTAAGAACTAATTATACAGAACTGAACCTTGAGTAACGTTAGAGTGTTTGTTACAGGGGGCATTACGCATGGGACATCACACACGTGTGTTACAATGCAGACCAGCAAGAGCACAGATACGCTATTCACCCACGCACCGCGACAAGGCCATTGCTGAGGAAACCCTCCTGAGGAAGAGCATAACCCACTGATCCAGGGTCAGCACCGCCCCTCCTGAGGAAGAGCATAACCCACTGATCCAGGGTCAGCACTGCCCCTCCTGAGGAAGAGCATAACCCACTGATCCAGGGTCAGACCTGCCCCTCCTGAGGAAGAGCATAACCCACTGATCCAGGGTCAGCACCGCCCCTCCTGAGGAAGAGCATAACCCACTGATCCAGGGTCCGCACTGCCCCTCCTGAGGAAGAGCATAACCCACTGATCCAGGGTCAGCACCGCCCCTTCCTGAGGAAGAGCATAACCCACTGATCCAGGGTCAGCACTGCCCCTCCTGAGGAAGAGCATAACCCACTGAGCCAGGGTGAGCTGTGTCCTGCCCATATCACACCCATTATGTTCAACACAATAAAAAACTTGTGTGAGCATGAATGAGCTGGTTATGAGTGTGGGCATGAGCAGGAATGAGCTGGTTATGAGTGTGGGCATGAGCAGGAATGAGCTGGTTATGAGTGTGGGCATGAGCATGAATGAGCTGGTTATGAGTGTGGGCATTGGTAGTTGAGGGCGATGCCAGTGGGGGGGGCGTTGGCAGCTGTGGTTGTTTGCGGAGGCGGGCATTGGTGCTCATGGGTGTTGGCTGTGCTGGGCGTTGGCATTAGCAGTAGTGGGGGCGTTGGCGTGGGCAGGAGCGGCAGCAGGAGCGCTGCGGCGGGGGGGGGGGGGGGGGGATTTCCCAGCACATGTTGGCCGATCTGTTTTGGCTTAGGATGAAGATGAAGATGAAGACGAGGATCTGATGTTAGCAGCCTGTTTCTCTCAGACCCATCTGACAAACATGCAGATCTGCAGGGCATGGATAACAAGTGCACTCTGCCACATGGACCAACACCGCCACATTAATATACCATACACACTATACACTACATACTACATACTATACACAACACACTATACACTACATACTACATACTATACACACTATACACAACACACTATACACTACATACTATACACACTATACACAACACACTATACACTACAAACTATACACTATACACAACATGTATACACACTAAACACTACATATATACATACTATAGACTACACACTATAGACTATATATACACACACACACACTATACAATACACACTCACACTATAGACTACATATATAAACACTATACACTACACACTACTACCTAAATTCACACTATTCCCATGGAGGGACCAGAGGACCACCCTGCCACAAAACCCAGCGCACGATCTTCCAGAAAATGATTCACACACAATCCCCCGTCCCAACTCAGCATCACCAAACACGCCATCAGCACCGCCGCTCGAGTTCAGCGCATTTTCGGCGGGTCTGATGAAGTAATAAACGCTAAATAAAACCCTCTCCTTATCAGCGCTCATCTCTCCAGCGACAATTGGCTCGCCCCTGCATCCCGTTTACGGTTTGATAGTTTTTGATGTTCACGGCGTTTACTGTAGGATTTCAGCTCCCCCGAACGCCGCCACTGATTGCCCACACTCTACCAATTAACTCAACCCGAGGACCAGCGCTAGCTGCAGGCCAAACTCCCATTTTACTGCTCCGAACACCTGTCCATCAAACGCCTGCTCGGCCAACACAGCGGTTTACACGGTTAGCACGGTTAGCCGCGTCTTATCGAGCCAGCCGGGCTCCTCACTGATGTCTTAGAGCAGAGGCAACACTCATCACTCACTTCCTCTGCCTCTTCCTCCAGGAAGACAGAAGGAAGGCAGCCGACTGCGTTTGGTTAGTGGTGAGAGGTGCGTTTGGTTAGCGGTGAGAGGTGCGTTTGGTTAGCGGTGAGAGGTGCGTTTGGTTAGCGGCGAGAGGTGCGTTTGGTTAGCGGTGAGAGGTGCGTTTGGTTAGCGGCGAGAGGTGCGTTTGGTTAGCGGTAAGAGGTGCGTTTGGTTAGCGGTAAGAGGTGCGTTTGGTTAGCGGTAAGAGGTGCGTTTGGTTAGCGGTAAGAGGTGCGTTTGGCTAGCGGTGAGAGGTGCGTTTGGCTAGCGGTGAGAGGTGCGTTTGGCTAGCGGTGAGAGGTGCGTTTGGTTAGCGGTGAGAGGTGCGTTTGGTTAGCGGTGAGAGGTGCGTTTGGTTAGCGGTGAGAGGTGCGTTTGGTTAGCGGTGAGAGGTGCGTTTGGTTAGCGGTAAGAGGTGCGTTTGGTTAGCGGTGAGAGGTGCGTTTGGTTAGCGGTAAGAGGTGCGTTTGGTTAGCGGTGAGAGGTGTTTATGGTTAGCGGTGAGAGGTGCGTTTGGTTAGCGGTGAGAGGTGCGTTTGGTTAGCGGTAAGAGGTGCGTTTGGCTAGCGGTGAGAGGTGTTTATGGTTAGCGGTGAGAGGTGCGTTTGGTTAGCGGTGAGAGGTGCGTTTGGTTAGCGGTAAGAGGTGCGTTTGGTTAGCGGTAAGAGGTGCGTTTGGTTAGCGGTGAGAGGTGCGTTTGGTTAGCGGTAGAGGTGCGTTTGGTTAGCGGTGAGAGGTGCGTTTGGTTAGCGGTAAGAGGTGCGTTTGGTTAGCGGTAAGAGGTGCGTTTGGCTAGCGGTGAGAGGTGCGTTTGGCTAGCGGTGAGAGGTGCGTTTGGCTAGCGGTGAGAGGTGCGTTTGGTTAGCGGTGAGAGGTGCGTTTGGTTAGCGGTGAGAGGTGCGTTTGGTTAGCGGTAAGAGGTGCGTTTGGTTAGCGGTGAGAGGTGCGTTTGGTTAGCGGTAAGAGGTGCGTTTTTGGTTAGCGGTAAGAGGTGCGTTTGGTTAGCGGTGAGAGGTGTTTATGGTTAGCGGTGAGAGGTGCGTTTGGTTAGCGGTGAGAGGTGCGTTTGGTTAGCGGTAAGAGGTGCGTTTGGCTAGCGGTGAGAGGTGTTTATGGTTAGCGGTGAGAGGTGCGTTTGGTTAGCGGTGAGAGGTGCGTTTGGTTAGCGGTAAGAGGTGCGTTTGGTTAGCGGTAAGAGGTGCGTTTGGTTAGCGGTGAGAGGTGCGTTTGGTTAGCGGTAAGAGGTGCGTTTTGGTTAGCGGTGAGAGGTGCGTTTGGTTAGCGGTAAGAGGTGCGTTTGGTTAGCGGTAAGAGGTGCGTTTGGTTAGCGGTGAGAGGTGCGTTTGGTTAGCGGTGAGAGGTGCGTTTGGTTAGCGGTGAGAGGTGCGTTTGGCTAGCGGTGAGAGGTGCGTTTGGTTAGCGGTAAGAGGTGCGTTTGGTTAGCGGTAAGAGGTGCGTTTGGTTAGCGGTGAGAGGTGCGTTTGGTTAGCGGTGAGAGGTGCGTTTGGTTAGCGGTGAGAGGTGCGTTTGGCTACCGCAGATATAGGCAGTGTCCACTCTGAGAAGAGCAGGCACTGAACAGCTGGGCTGCATAGACATCTGCCGGCACAGTGTCCCTGCTGAGCCCTGCAGCTGCTGCAGTCTCCATACAGCCATATCGACTCACACACACACACACACACACAACAACACGCACGCATACACACACACGCAAACAAGCACGCACACACACACACACACACACACACACACACACACACGCACGCACGCACGCACGCACGCACGCACGCACGCACGCGCACGCACGCACGCACGCACGCACACATATACACACACGCACGCACGCACACATATACACACACGCACGCACGCACACGCTGTAGAACATGGGGCATGGCAAGTCACTCCATCACTCCACCTAATTCCACGCTGGTTTTTCTTTTCATTTCTTAGAGAAGAGCCAAAGCACCACCGTCACAAATCCTTCCAACATTAATTCAAATTCATGCAAAATAATCGTCCGTTTGAACAAGGATCATAAAAATTACATTCCCAAAAAACTAAATAAAAGAACGACTGCAAGCCTCTCGGAGGAAATATTGAACAGGCATATGAGATACATATTAGGCAAAATATTAATGTGAGCACAGCAGTCAGAGAGGATGTGTACATACTTTATGAGAGGGAAATCTGCGGTTTTATTCATGCTGCTGTAAATCATACAGCTTTTTTAAAAAATCATGCCTTTTTCCCCATCAAGCACATCTGTCTGATCTTCGTTTCACTTGCATTATTAAAACGGGCCTTTCATGAAAATCCCAAAATCATAAGGCACAATTTATCAAACACGTGGGGGGGATTTTTCACACTGAAATCACATCTACCTAACACACATGTACATGTGCGTGTGCGTGCACAAACAAGCATGCACACACAAAAACAAATACACATCCAAGCTTGGACACTGCAGTACGCTCAGGTGCTGTGCGTGTGTGTGTGTGCGCGCAGTAGGTCAGGTGGTGTGTCTGCGTGTGCATGTGTCTGCAGGTAGGTCAGCTGCTAATTGAAAATTATTTTTGTTTTGGCCCACTTCAGGCAATCAAACACTTGTGCATCCCCCAGAATGCACTGCTCCATAGACAGTATTACTCCAGTCATAAGCAGCCATTTCCATTCGGGTTTTCAGAGCCAACAGCCTGAAGGCCAACAACTTTAACCTCATAATTATTTAATGCAAACACCTAACAGAAGTGTGTCATGGATGAGATCTTTTCACCTGGAAAAGACCAGTGTTAATGTAAACCTGAGCAACGTTCAGCAGGGGGAAGGTGGAGCACACAAGCTACTGGCTCAGTTAAACATTTCTTAGTTCATCCAAACAAACACTTTTTACTTTTTCGTAGAAGCAGCCAAAAGAGTGTTTTTTTAATGAAGGTGTGTCTGTGTGTGTGTCTCTGTGTGTGTGTGTCCCACAGGGCAGGCAGAAGGAACCCTGGAGAAGAGGAGGGGGGAACGCTTTCAGGCGTTAATGCAGATCCTGTTACTCCTGTAGGAGATCTGAGGAAGATCAGGGAGATAAGCCTTTAACTGGGAGATAACATCTACACAACACCTGACGCCAGGCCTGTTTTCTCCCCTTGTGTAAAAGAGCAACAGTTAGCGGATGACAGAATTACCGCAAAGTATGTGCACGCTGCAAACTTTAATTCATGTTTACGTTTAATTAAAGAAAATCCTCGGTGCGTGCTCCATCCGTCTCCGTCAGTAATTATGGCTTGTGGTGATTACAGGTAAAACCCCCTTAAAGCCTCTTTCCTTCAGCAAAACTGTCTCTGTGCATCGCTGGCTCTGTGCATCTCAGGAAGGCTACAGGAATGATGGCCTGGAATGTCGGCACTAATACCGGATAATGGGATGATTTCAGGGAATACTGACGTTCGATGGCATAGGATCACACTGGCAGATTCCTGCAGCAGACCCAGGCTCACCCTCATTCAGCTTTTTATTATATAACTGACAGTAACTCTCAGATGCATATAAGCAGGGTACCGTGGATGAGCTACTACAGGGCCAACATGCCATAATCGTACAAGTACAGACTTCAGACAGCACTGGG